>VMDR010007240.1:0-41503 GCA_007922815.1 Macrotus californicus | reverse complement strand
GTTGTTGCTCATACTTTGGTTGTCTTACCTAAGAATCCATTGCTAAATCCAAGGTCATGAATATTTACCCTATGTTTTCTTGTAAGAATTTTTAAATGATTTTTAGCACTTGTATTTAGATCATTGATACATTTTCTATATATAGCACAAGCTAAGGGGTCCACCCTCATTATTTTACATGTGAAAATCCAGTTGCCCCAACACGATTTGTTAAAGAAGCCATTCTTCCCCCCGCTTAATAGCCTTGACAATCACTAAAAATCAATCGGTCGTACATGTGTGGGTCTGCTTTTGGTCCTCAGTTCTAGTCCACTGGTCAGTGTGTCCACCTTAATGCCAGCAATGTGCTGTTCTGATTACTGCTTTTGTAGTAACTTAGAAATTGGAATGTGTGAGTCCTCCAATATTGTTCTCGTTTTTCAAGATTTGTTTGACTTTTCCACATGAATTTGAGAATCAGCTTTTCTATTTGGCAAAAAAAAAGCTATTTGAATTTTGACAGAGATTGCATTGAATCTCTAGATCATTTTAGGTAGTATTGACATTGTAACAAAATTACATCTTCCAATCCATAAACACTGGGTGTATTTCAATTTATTTATGTTTTCTTTAGTTTCAGTAAAATTTTATAATTTTCAACGTACAAGTCTTTTTCTCTTTGTTTAGATTTATTTCTAGGTATGTATTCTTTTGGATGCTATTGAATTGGAGTTATATCCTTAATTTCCTTTTTAAATTGTTTGTTGTCAATGTATAAAAACACAACCGATTTTTATGTGTTGGTCTTGTACCTTACAACACAGATGAATATGCTTATTAACTCTAGTAGCTTTCTTGTGGATTTTTTTGGATTTCTCCTATACAGAACAAAGTCACTTGTGAAGAGAGTTTTACTTCTTCCTTACAATTTGGATGACTTTTACTTCTTTCCTAATTGCTCTGGATAGAACTTCCAGTACAATGTTAAATGGCAGTGGTGAAAGTGGACATCCCTTTCTTGTTCCTAATCTTAGGGCAAAAGCTTTCAGTATGTCACCATTGAGTATGATATCAGCTGTGGATTTTCAACGCAAAATATATAATCATGGCGATTACATGTAACACCCTCAATTTGTAATCACCTAGTCTGGACTGACACTTTAACTTTCATAGCCAAAACTCTTAGTGTATAGCTCTTTCTCTTGACTTTGTCACAAATTATGTTGTCTTTATCAACTCTGCGCCCAGCAACTTAGATAATTATTTTATGCATTCATCTTTTAAATAATGTATAAATAGAAAGTAGAGTTAAAAACCAAAAATACAATAATACATACTTTTATATTTGCCCAAATAGTTACCTTTCCTAGTCAAAATGAGAATGTCAAAAAAGAGATAGAAATTATAAAAAGAATGCTTTAAAAATAATTTCCTTTGGCTTCTTTTTAGAATTTCTCTCTCTTTATTGACATTCTCATTTTGTCTATACATTATTTTCCTGATTTCACTGAGTTCTTTGAGCATATTTAAGACAGTGGTTTTAAAGTCTTTGCCCAGTGAGTTCAATATCTGGGCTTCCTTAGAGATGATTTTTGTAATGTCTTAACCCTGGAAATTAGATTCTCCCCTTTCCCTTGGGCTAGATGTTTTTTGTTTTGCTATTTTTTTGAAGGCTCTAGTAGTCTACTTGTTTAGTGACCTTCTTAAACTGTTTTTATAGAGACTATATCAGTTGTCATGTGTGGTCACTGAAATCTCTGCTCCTTTAGCTTTGGTTCAGGTAGTGTTTTGACAGAGTTCCTTGAACTGCGTGAGTTTAACAATATGAACAAAAAAAACACCTCTCCCAATCATTGCTGACTGGTTTTGTGTTGGGCATTTCAATACTTAGCCAGGCTTGTGTTGAGTCTAGAGATCATCCGGAGCTGAACGCGTAGAGTTTTTCTGGTCTTTTCTCAGTATGCATCTTGCCCTGGGCACGTAAATGGCTTTCTATATTCCCTGTATACACAGGGGATTGTGAATGCCATAATTTCCCAGAGAAATGTACTTCAGCTTTTCTCTCCAGGCTTTAGGCATTTATTTTATGTGTCAGCTCTAATCTTTTGTCCCAGGTGACTGCAGGTCGTTTGTTAGCCTTGCAATTCTTTGGAGCAGTGCATGCTGCTTCCCCACCCCAAGTAGGTTTGGCATTAGGTGAAACAGAGATGAGCACCTTGCCTCAGGGAGCCCCAGACAAGTTCGAACAGACATGCAGAATAACTCATGGATGAAGTCTGCTTGTCCCCTCTGTAAGCAAGGACCAGGTTCCCCCACCATATATGTGTGCTACCATCTTCAAGACTGTCATCGAGCTGGAGATGGCAAGGGCAAGCAGAGATGCGCAAAGCTTTCCTACCATTTTTAAGTTGCCTTTTTCTTGATTCAGCATTTGTTTGCATGCTGTAACCCTTTGTCTATTTTTTATATATCTGACAGAGTTCATTCTTACAGTTTCTGCTGGTTTTTCAGTGTTTCTGTGGAGGGAAGGGGTCTTGAAGCTGCTTCCTCTGTTATTTTGAAGATGTCACTCATCATTTTATTCCTTAAATATTTGAAAGCATTACTTCTTAGTGACTGCATGTTGTTCCATTACATAGATGTGCCATAATTTATTGTAAATGATGCTGTGATGAACATCTTTCTATATCTCTGATTTGTTTTAGCATAGAATAAAATTCCAGAAGTGGAATAACCACATGAAAAGCTATGAAAATTTTCAGTCTCTTGATATTCATTGCCAAATTGCCCTTCAGAAGGCTATTTGTCAATTTATATTCCCACAAGAGTGTAATAAAAGTATGCAACTTAATACTCCCTCATCTATAATTTAATAGCTTTTGCCCACTTAATAGGCAAAAAAAGGGCATCTTGTGGTTGTTTTGTCTGCTATCTTAAGGATTTCTCATATGACTTCAGTTTGAATCCGCTTGTATTGTTCACTCAGTTTTTGATGTATATCAATTTGTCAATTTTCTCAGATGGGTGAGCCCAAGAAGTTATACCATTCTTTTGAAGAAGAACACAACATTTTCCTGCTCTCATGCATATAAAATTTGAATTTATTTTATAGTGAATTTGAATGGTGCCTACCCTAAGCTGGTGCCTTTCAGACCTGCAGGACGGCTGATCTCCCCACCTTTGCTGCTCTCTGTGATTCTCAACATCTTTCTCAGCCTGGCCATGCACATTGTGGGTTTCCTTCTGGTTCAGAGGCAGCCTTGGTATAACACGGAGATGCACAGGTATGACTGCAGACTTGATTCCAGCTTCCCCCACTCTAATTTTTATCCAACAGTATCTGGCCCACATAACAGGAGGCAACTGAGTCTTCACTCTGACAAAGAATTTGACTTCCATAAGTCCCGTGGGTAATTTTCCAGTGAACTTTGTTTCTCTGTAGCACAATTTGATGGCAACATTTATTGGCACTTATCTTTGCCTATCTTAGATAATGATCTATGACCATCTTTTCTATCTCGGGTGACCATGCACTGTAGTTTTCCTGGACATCCCCAGTTTTATCCTGATATCCGATGAAATTATTAATATATTTTCTTTTCCTACTCAGATCTGTTCCTGTTGAAGATAAATTATATGGTTGCTCTACTTATAAAGTTTTAGAGACTTTAAGACCCTAGAAGGAAGAATTGTTACTTACTCATCTCTTTCTCTTCCATATAACCTTAATATACATTTTTGGTGCTCAATATTTTTAAATAAATAATGTGGTTCTATCTATCTAGCTAGCTTGCTATCTAATCTATCTATCATTTATCCATCTATCTAAAAATAGATCTATCTGTACTGGTTTCTTTCTCCTTATTTTTCAGTATATTCTTTCCCAAAGTGTAGGCAATTACAGAAACATTGAGGGTATGGAGTCTTGTATGTGTGCTTCATAGGTGTCTGTCATCTTACTTCATTAGCTGTTTTGATTTCCTTTTTAGTGACTACACAGTGCAAAATGAAAGCATCTCAAAGTTAACCACCCCTCCCACTGTTCCAGACAAAGTTGGAAGTGATGGTGTCTTCCCAAGTTTTGAGAACACTACTATCTGGTTCTTGGGAACAATCAACTGTATTGTTGTGGCTCTTATCTTCTCTAAAGGAAAACCATTTAGGCAGCCAACTTACAAAAACTGTGAGTAAAATTGTACAGAATCGGAGGTGAGAGGTCATCAGAGAGGGCACAGACATGCCTGGGTCATCCAGGGAGCAGCTGCCGAGTGGGTCCTTGTACTGAGTCTCCTGATTTCCACTCCAGGTCTCTGTAAAGCACACTCTGCAGTCTCATTTTGTGGCCTTTTGCTCCTCTCTCAAAAGCTGCATGAAATACTAAAGCTTCTTTATCCACCTCTTACCTTCACTAGAAATGAGTCTCTAGTTGTCTTTTCATGGGATCACTCAAAATTGGTAAGACTCACTTATTTCTACACCTGTCAGTATTGGGAAGACTCATTGATTTCTTACCCTTGTCAGAGGCAGTGGGGAGGCGGGGGGCAGCGCAGAAGGGACGCGGTGCTCAGTGGCAACATGTCTCCTGCCATGGAGATGATGGTCAGGATGGCACTGTGTGGTCAGCAGGCTGGGAGGGGGTCCAGCCTGGAGGGATCTGACTTCAGACACGGGTGGAGGTTCTTGACCAAAGCACCTCCTACTTCCTTACATTCTGGGCTGAGGGTGGAGCGTGTGTTAGGAAAAGTAGGTGACCTCCTTTGCCTTTTGGGCATTTATTTGAATACCCTCTCTACCCCTCTAATTGGGAAAATTTAGAGGCATAAGCTGAAAAATGAAATATCCTTGTAAAATCTTGTTCAGAGAAAATTATTTTGCCCTTCTCCTTCTTGGAATGACAAAGCAGTTAATTACCCACCTCTACATGATTGTAATTTACACATTTGTTTATTTACAGCCCTTCTTTTTTTCCCAGAAAGGGACTTGAGGTAGATGATTTGCATTAAAGAGACTCAGATACTTGGATGCCTTCAAGGCATTTATTTTGTAATGATAAAAATAATCTTTTGTATTAATATAAGTATATTTTGTTAGTATTACCCTGTATATCTTTCCCATTTTTATCAATTGTACACATGGATGTGAAAAATTCCACTTGCCTCAAGGACATGCATAGAAATTTCAGAGGTGAGACCCACTGCATAGAAATGAGTACTTTCCATCTATTATGCTGTGTTTGGATGTGAAAATCAAGTGAATCTAATCAGCATTAATCTAGAACATGTCTTTCAATAGATGTGACACTGTATATTCTGATTTCTCTAAATGATAGTTTGTGTTCTTATTTCCTCAGATATATTTGTCCTTGTACTGATCGTACAGCTGGCTGTGTGTCTATTCATTCTATTTGCTGATGTTCCAGATTTATATAGGCGTTTGGATGTAAGTCTCATCTCAGGGATGTAATGATATATTACAGTTGTTTAGCGCCCTGATGTAAAAAAAGCAGATCACAATTGCAATTGACATGGATTCTTGACATCAATTATTCCTTCGGGATAGTTTTTTAAAATATTGAATTTATTCGTATTTTTTATTTAAGCTGGATAGGAAATAAAATTCTGTCTAGTCTTGATTTCAAGTATTTCAAAAGCATTGAACATTTTTCTTTTAAAAGATTCCCTTTAAGACTGGAAAATCTATTTATATATTTCTTTCTCAAATGTGAGAAAATTTCCCCCTAAATGCTTGTGTTTTGAAACTGTTTACAACAGTTTTGCCTATAACACTTTTTCAGTTAATTTTTAAATCTATATTTACATTTTTTTCACCTCTTTAGAAATATGTTTTTTCTGATACTCATACTTGATGTCAGCAAAACTTAGTTTCAAAGAGCCTTGCCTTATCTCCTGAACTAGCTGAGATTTTGTAACAACTTTAAAACCTTATAAGAGATGGACATTTTATGTATTCAAGCAATAGAAAAATATACATATTTTTTGATTCTTCTAAACTATCCTATTTTCAGTTAGAAGTTGATCATTGGTAAATGTCCTTTAGACCAGTAAATAGCAAACAGAAAGGAAACTGAGCTTTTTTTTCTCACTTAGTGCTTTATAAACTTGCCTCCCAGCCTCTCCATGTCAAAGACAAGTTCCTCAAGGGCTGTGATCCTATCTTACTCATTCTCATGTAGACAGTGCCTTGCATAGCGAGTGGTACATAATGGCAACAAATGACCGATGGATGGGTGCACGTCAGTTTCCTAAATGTGGACAAGCACTTGGAGCACATAGCACATTCCAAGCCAACTGAACCTTCACAAACCCAGCGTGACCTGGAAACTAATGTCTACATTCAGTTTTCATTTTTATGTTGCATTACTGTGCTTAATAGTGTAATTGCCACTGTTAAGTGTCTTCATGAATTACACTGGGTACTTAACAGAGATACATAGTCTTTGCCTACCAGACTTCCAAGTGAGCTAAAACGTTGTAATCCTGCCGAAAATTGGGAACTGCTGGCCTCAATTACACTCTTTATCAGGGAAGACTGTAAGAGAGGGGCCCAGTTTGCCTGCATAACGAAACAGAGAGCACGTTTGGTTTGAGGGGAGCATGCACGAGGTCATTGCCAGCATGGCGGCAAAGGGTTCTGCAAAGGGTTAGCGCTTGCTTTAAAAACAGTCCCTTGTCTTATTAGTGCACTAACTTGTGAGTACATTTAGAAGTGTGAATATGCAGGCAGGGAAAATTACAACCGTTTTCACTTTATTCTTCCATCTTTGAAAACTCATGTATTATAAACGTGCACTGACTGATTTACGAAGTTTAAGTGGAGTCATGATGTTTTGCAACCTAGTTATTGCTCGTTTAAAAATTGCATGGATTTTTTTTAAGAATACACCTACATGGTTTAAAGTCAGAAGTTAGAAGTTATGTAGTGAAAATCTCCCTTCCACTTTTGTTCCTCAGTTACCAGTTCCCCTCTCTGGCGGCAACTGATAACACCAGCTTATTTTACATACTTTCAGATATATGTTTTTAAATTATTTTTTAATCCTCACCCAAGGACATGCTTATTGATTTTAGAGAGAGGAGAAAGGAGGGGGAGAGGGAGAGAAACATTGATGTGAGAGAGAAGTATCTATCGGTTGCCTCTCATAACACACTGACCAGGAGCCAAACCCAAGACCTTTCAGTTTACCGGTCCACACTCCAACCCACTGAGCCACGCTGGCCAGGGCCTTTCAGAGATATTTTTTTACATATGTACACATACATATATACGTGTGTATTGTGTTTTATATGTATATTCCACCACATTGTTACACAAATAGGAGCGAACTATTACACTTGTCCAGGTCTTTTGAAATAGGGATGTCAAGGTGAGTTGGGGCATGCGAAAGAAAGTTGTCGGCAGCATTTCCTGTGGGGGGAACAAAAATCAGGGAGCTAGAGGGAGAGGGCGCCACACTCTGTGCTCTGACCCCTATGAAAGAAGGGGGGTGAGAGGGGAGGAGAAGGAGAGTTTCAGGCCACAGCACAATTCTAAGAAATTCAAGCCAAACTTGCCTATCAGAGGTGTCTAGTGTCTCGCAAGTATGACTGTGATTGGAAGCCCTGCTGTCCTCAGTTATTGGCCATGAGCATCCCATGGGACGTGTGGCCTTTGGGTGAATGTGGTGGCAGACTCTGAGTCTAGCAGCTGGACCCTCTGCCCCTACCCTCCCAGCAGCAGTAGAGCTGAGTGGAGCACTGTGGTGGCTGCCAGAAGCACATAAACAACCCTGCACCTTGTCTATTGTGTAACAGTGTGTTTTGGTAATTGATCCATATCATTCTTTTTAGGCTAATATAGTATTACATTTTATATATATATATCATAATTCATATGTAGTCCCTTATGATAGACATTTAGATTGTTTTCCATTTATTATTACAAACAACGCTGCAATAAAATAACCTCATACATATATCATTTCAGCCCTGTACAAGTACATCTCTAGGATAAGTTCCTAGAAATGAACTTGAAGTTTTAGTTATAGTAGCATGGCCCTCCCTGGAGCTGTAGCAGTTTATTCCCACCAGGGTAAAGGCAATGTCAGAGGCAGTGCCGGGTACAGTGCACTTGGCTTTGTTTCACTCATCAACTCACTCATTCATCCCTGTAAAATGCATAAATATATGACATATATATCTTGACCCTGGGGAGGGGTTAGGGAAGATACAGAGGAAGTGGGGAGAGAGACAGGTAGTAACAGCTTGGTTTTGGTCCCCCTTGCTCTGTTGGTAAGCACCCTCGAGACAGCACTGCCTGTGCCCCTGGACACACGGTCCTGAGGGTGAACCTGTACCAAGGACTCAACTGCAGGGCCTGGGTGAGGAGAGGGGACAGCCATGCTGGCCACATGGAAGATTGACAGGTGTACCCTCAGAGCCTCCTGGGAGTAGAGCTACATTCCTGTGCTCCCTCATTAAAAAAAAGCAAACAAAAAATACTTTTCCTATTATGTGTTGTTGTAAGGGGATCAGATATATTTTAGGAAATTTAGAAATTACGGAGAAAAAATAAGAAGAAACAAAGGAAGATAAAAGAAAGAAAGTAGCTATCATAGTCCCCAAGTCAATGGATCATTGGGTATAATCCTTCCACACTGTTTTCTGTGCATATACGCATAGAAAGACTTACATACACATTCTACATGTGTTTAACACACATGTGCCTATTACATATGTAATTTATAACCTATGAAACACAGGGACATTTTTCTGGCATGTGTTTGTTTTCAGACTAACTGTGCTTCTCTATCCCCTGCCAGCTGCTCTGCATGCCTGTTCTGTGGAGGGTCTACATTGTCATTATGCTCAGCTGCAATTTCATTGTGTCCCTTGTTGTGGAGGTAAGTGCCCTCAGGCTGGTGATCACTGTGGGGTGACATTTGGGGGGGTCTGCAAAAGGAACAGTGTTAGCTGACAAGGCTCGACAGTGCAAGGGGCTTCCTTCCCCGGCAACATGAGCAGAGGTGCTTTGCTCTGATGAGTTCAGGACACAGTGTTCATTTTCCCATCTGTAAAGTGGAGTTGGCGAGACTAGAAATACGGCCTCTAAGGGCCTAGTCATTTCTAAAATTGACGAATAAAGACTCAATTCACTCTTGGAAATTTAGATATGATTTACACACTACAAAACTGACCTTTTAAAAGTGTACAATGTAGTGATTTTTAGTACATGAGTGTTTACTGAGTTGTGCAAGCACCACCCCTATCTAATCTGGAACATTCTCATCTCCCCAAAAGCAATCCTGTACCTATTATCAGTCACTGCTCAGTCCCCTCCTTCTTCCTCCACCCCCTGGCAACCACTAACTTATTTTCTTATTCTGGAGATTTCATACAAATGAAATAATACAATACGTGGCCTTTTGTGTCTGGCTTCTTTCACTTAAGAACTTGTATAACTTTTACTTTACAGATGGGAAACAAGGTTCATGGTGAGCTTCTCCTGGCTTTATTCTTCAGCTCCCATTTCCTCTAAAGCAAGCTTATCTGCCCCCTTTCTTCACTGTGTGGTTCACTCTGCCCTTCAGTGCTGTTGGCCACAATCTCTATTCTTTCAAAGCGTACTGTTAGGAAGGGCAGGCCCCCTGAAAGGCATCCGTTTTGAAGAGAGGTGAGCTGCAGGGTTCCATCTGTCCCCATTGCTGCTCTCATGACGAACACGGGCTTGTCCCGGTGAGGGGGCATTCACAGAGGACTGGGAGCACCTATAGCCTCCATGCATTTTGAGGCAGGAACTCAGCAACCTTCCTCACCAAGCAGGGTGAAGTTTGCATAGGAGCTGGTGGCAGAACAAGACACGAATAGGGTACTGGAGCATCTCTCTCTGTGCTCAACTAGAGCTTCTTAAACCTGAGTGGACATCAGAATCACCTGGAGGGCGATTTGCTGGTTAAAACACAAGTTGTCCAGCCCTGATCCCAACATTTCTGATTCAGTAGTTCTGGAGGAGGCACAGGGTTTTGTTACTAACATGTTTCCTGGTGATCCTGAGGCTGCTAGTTCAGGGACCACACACTGAGAAGCACTATGCTAAACCATATGGTTTCCACAGCCACCAAGTTAATAAAAGAACATCATGGATTTTCTCATACTGAGTCGCACAGAGATGGTCCTTGCCCTTTAAAGGAAGACGTATCTTGTCCCTGTCCACAATCTTGTTATTTCCTCTGTCCAGTACATCTTTCCCTCTTTTGTGTTTGGAAATACTATTCCATCTGTGGCACAGCTGCTGTACTGTACCCTTCCTGAATCTTTCTTGACCCCTAGGTCAGTTGGGCAAGTAAAAAGCTCAGCCAACACTGGCTTAATCAGTGTAGGTATTTACTGACTCACTTAAGAAGGTTGGAGGTAAGTAGCTTCAGGTGAGGTTAGTGACCAGGTGTCATCGTGGGTCCACGTTCTTTTACCTTTCTGCTCCACGGTCCTTAGATGTTGGCCTGTTATGTTTGTGTTTGTTGTGTATGTTGCCCAGAGAGCTTCTGCACAGCTGGGCTTTGCATCTGTTTTCGGTGTTGGAAGAAAAATGGAAGGGGAGGCACCAGCAAAGGAAGGTACTTCCTTTTTCCCTTCAAGTAAGCACCTTTTACCAGTGAACAAAAAAATTGCTACTGTACCTGTGGACTACATCTCATGCTTGTTGGTTAGAACTCTGTCTCACTGGCATCCTGAGTGGAAGAAGATTCTGGGAAAGTGGATCTATGCCAAAGCATTAGACAGATTGACTAAGATTATTTATGTATTTTTTCCTTTCAGACAAGCAGGAAGACTTGGGAGCATTGGGCTGTAGGGTAATGGAGCAGCACAATCTGCCGCCGCCCCCTTGTGGGAAGCCCTTTCACGGTTAGCACAGGTGCAGTTAAGATCATGAGCTGAGGGCAGTGTACCTGGGTCTGCATCCCGGCTTCCCCCTTTTTTGCTGCCTGACTTTGGGCAGCACTTGCTGCTCCACTTCTCTGTGTCTCTGTTTCCTCATCTGTAAGATAGTGATGATAATGATACCTTACCTGAGGGGTTACTGTGAGCATAAAATGTGAACAGTGAGAAGCAAATAGTAAGTATGCTTAGTAAATATAAGCTATGATTGTTATGTTATCCCTATGGTACTTATCATTTCTTACTTTGTATGTACCAGTCATTTAGGCATTCATTTATTCGCTCACTCTTTCCACAAGCGTTGGTTGGCCATGTGCCATATCCTAGGGCATGATGCCAGTGGATGGACAGGGCAATTTGATACTCGTGGAATATCAAGTTTCATTGTTGTTTTTCATACTGAGTGAGAAATGGCTGTCTAATGGCTGTCTCAGCTTCTACACTGAGAAATAACACTACAGGGTTCCAGCTCCCACACATGTCTCCTCCATGAAGTTACCCCTTTCCCTGCTGTTCGCACAAAGCTCAGGAACAAACCCAAGCCTCTTGAGTCTTTGATGAAGACAGTTGTACTGGAGAATTACAGACACTACGATTTCCTGTTTCATGAGGTGAGCCTAGCAGAGCAGGTAAAGCCTCCAGTCTGTTGTGGATGTAGCAAGATGCTTTCTCACCTGGCTCTAGGTATGTTTGACACAAGACACTAAGGATTCCTAGGATGAGCTGTGTGAACTCCATGCTAGCTGGACCAGCGGTGGCAGAAGTGGTCCGGAGAGGTTTTAAGGGACAGGCATGGCAGATGGTGGGCTTCTCTCCGCAGAGTCCTGAGTATTGTCTGGGGTGCTGAGAGTGTAACCCTAGCCTTAATCTTAGAGCAGCCCAGCAAAGAGGTTTGAGTGAGACCTTATCCCTCCTTGGCAGATTGGCATGCTCTAACCTTCAGCTGAAAGACACAGGAGCTAACATTTATAGCTTTAACCCCCCTCCCTTTTTAATTATTTATGTGCTTGAGTATACATGTGTGTATATGCCTGTGAGTTATTTGAGGAGCCAGTCAGGAGAGCTCATGTGGTAAAGTTTGTTTGTTTTGTTTTTTACTTTCTTTTAGAAATGGCGTCATATCAAGGCGTTCTTTCTGTCTCTTGTTCTGAAATTCATTTGCAGTGTGGGTGACAGGACAGATTAGCTGTCGGGGCTTCAGTTTCCTTTTCCAGAGTAGCAAAGCGGCACAGGTCGGCGCACTTCCAGAGCTGTGAAAAAGCTCCAGGCGTGGCGTAGAGCACTAAGTCTTTCTGTGCGTGTGTGTTGATTTGCTTCGTTGTTTTGTTTGAAGCCTGTTATGGTTTCCTGAAGGTGAGTTAGATGTTAAAACCACTAACTGGATACCTGTGGTCCTGCCTTATCCCAGCCCCAAGGAGAACTATCGCTCGCTTGTTAGACTGAGGAGGACACAAAGCCTTGCTGTGGGAAAGAGTAGCAGGTCCGGCTGGGTGAGCCCTGAGGTTTGCAGTGGGATGGCTCTGTGCGTTTTAACGGCCAGGGAGTGATCAGTTTTTACAGGAAAATTCAGATAGTTGTTCTCTGTCATTTCCATGGGCAATGGGACTCAACTGTTAAAGAGGGTGGATTTTAGGAAAGCTAGTGTCTCTGGCAAAGTTCCTTGTAGAATACTACAGAATTAACTCTTTCAGTTTAGCAAAGGTACCACTGATACACACCAAAACCAGCTTTAATTCTGTGGGATAGCTTGGCTCCTCACATTTTTCCTCTGTTTCTTTCATAACTTCTGAGGTGGTCAGACTTTGTGGCTGTTGGAGAACAGAAAAAGTTCGTTCATGAGGTGCTAGCAGAACCAAACGCTAGACACCGAAACTGGCAATTTGTTACAAACGGCACCGTCCAGGGGAACTGGAAGCTAATGCTTAAAAGCCCGAACTCCTCCACAGCATGGAGGTCACAGATTATATCTGGCAAAATCACAAGACTTGGTGGGTATGAGGTTTGAGGTCATGCTGGGAGCAGATTGGTCGGAGGTGAGGTAAGGGCAATGAATCATTTCTTCCGGTCTTGAGGACAGCTCAGAGGTTTTATCCAGTGTGTCTCTGTTTGGTCTCATGGGAAAGCAGCCAGGGGGTCTGTCCACCTTGGGACTCAGGAACGGAAACATAACTTAGGTCAAGATGTGACTTTTAGCCTGCCAGAGGCCCAGACCTTCTGACCATTAGTCAGGTCTAGTCCACTGACCTCTGCTGCCTTGGGGGTTGCTGATTATCCCAGGGAAGTGTAGGTCTCTGAGAGGTATACACACACACTGAGAGAGAGAGAGAGAGAAAGAGAGAGAGAGAGAAATTATTTCTAGAGCTAGGATTTAAAACAAAATTTAATCAAAATCGTAAGGACCCTTGGTTTCATGACTAAACATGATAAAAATGAAAAATTAACATAATACCCTCTCACTCACTCTGGACTGTAACTTACGAGCTCTATTTGAGGTTAAGTCAAACTCATGAAATAAAAGAGCAGTTCAAAGCTTTTCCAAAGAGACATATCTGATAACCTTACACAAATGCATTGAAATTGCTTGTAGTTGAAGGTTAGAGGTATGTGTGAGCAGGGCACAGCGTAGGGCAGAAGGGCAGAAAACAGAGGCAGCTAAGTCATGCTGTGCCCTGCACTGTAAGGGGGTGATATAACCCTCGTGACAAACCTTAGAGAAAGGAATCACTATGTCTAATCACCAAAGCTCAGATAGGGTAATCTGCCCAGAGTAGGCATCAGAACTGGGATTCAAAACCAGAGTTTTTCACCTTCAAGACTATGGCTCATTCTGATTTTAGTTAACTCTGTTTATTACTATGCAGTGATGTGCCAGGGTATATACCAAAGCCACATCATACATGTGGCACATCTTTCTATAGGGTCAATTTCACTTGGTGGTAAGTAATTTCAAATGTCATTTTCTATTCAATTAAATATGGATGTGTTAAGGAATGGACTACAGAATTTGAATGATTTTAAATTTAATTTATATATGAGATTCAGAAGAAACGTCATCCTTGAGGCAGGCTACTTCAAGCTCTGTGCTTCTTGAAAGTATGTACCTCTCTCTTCTCCCAGAAGAATTCCTTAAGTGGAAAAGTTTGAGAGGCTAACATCCGTTATGTAAAACCTCCTTGGATTTGTTTGTCCAGGGCTGAGGCTCTTGAAAGCGTGCACTTCCCTCTTCTCCCAGAAGCGTTTCTTAAGTGGAAAAGTTTGAGAGGCTAAGACTTGTCATGTAGAACCTCCTTGGATTTGTTTGTCCAGGGCTGAAGCTCAAGCCGGATCTAAGCAGCCAATGCAGGAGTGCCTCCTTAGAGTCAATGGGGTGCCCTAACCTGGAAACACTTGACCTCTGGTTGTTAAGAGCAACTCTTTTATTTTGCAGGAGGCCATTATTGAAAACCGAGCCCTGTGGATAATAATCAAAAGGTGTTTTGGCTATCGATCAAAAAGCCAGTATCGGATATTGCACAGGGCCTTGGCAAATGACCCCAATTGGCCCCCACTGAACCAAACGTCCTACCCTGAGCTGCCGAGGTGTGGCAGGGGAGTGTCCTACAGCAATCCCGTGTTTGAGAGCAATGAGGACCAGCTCTGAAAGCAATGGGATATCCGAGTTGATAAAACATAGAGACAATGACAAAAGGGAACAGTTTCAGTGATTTTTTTTTAAGCAATGAGACTCTTAGAATACCAGTGGGGATTTCTGGAATCAAAAACTTATTCAATCATGGTGACAATGCAAAGTCTGTTTGATAAAATACTTTCCGCAGAGCAGAACACTGCCCCAGGAGAGTGCTTTCCTCTTGGCCTCTGAAAGTATGAGAGGTGTTCAGTGAATCACAACTGGGCCAAGGATGGCAATGGGCCAAGAGACTGGAAGGCTAAAGGGGAAGATGGACTCTTTCTTCTTAGGGAACATGTTTTTTTAAATGAGTCGAGGGAAAGTAGCACTATGGGTAGTCATAGCATTGTAACATGCTGGAGAGCATTTTTGATCTCTTAGGTCACTGATAGAAAAGTGAAGGTGTGGGAACCGTCACAGTAATCTTCACTGTCAAGTTTACTTTCCTTTGTAGTACTTCTCAGAGTTGAGACGTTCCCTGCTACTTCTGGCCTTCTTCTACATATTAGTCAGGATACCCTAAGCTGATGCCACAGTAACAAACATCTCCCATATCTCAGTGGCTTAACACACAAGAACTCCTCCTTTGGTCCAGGTGATTCTTTAGACTAGCTCTCCTCAGAGTGGTGACTGCTTCCATGGGACGGCTCCACTCCCTCAACACCAGGATTCCATGCTTCCTGTGGTCGGGAAAGAAGAGACTGCAGATCACACAGGGGCTCTCCCCTGCCTGACCTTCAGAGTGGCATGTATCTCTCCCGCCACTCACATCTCATGAACCAGGGATTGGCAGAGGACCTGGGGAGCACAGTTCCTGTGTTTAGGGCTGGCTTCATGGGCACATGACCTGTGCTATCGCACAGGGCCCGTATTTCGAAGGACCCACTCTTGGTTTAATGCTCTGCTGTTGCCATCTGAAAGTTTTTTGAATAAAGGTCCCCACATTTTCATTTTGCACTGGGCCGCACACGGTGTGCAGTTAGTCCAGCTTGTGTTCCTGGGAAAGATGGAAACACAGCACATATCAAAGGTGCCGTCCACTAATCTCTGCACTGCCTGACCCTAGGAACTTTGGAGTGTCAAGAACCCTCATCTCACATGCACAGCTCCGGGAATTTTTACTCCTCTGCTTTCTCATTTTTGATAAAAGTTAGTCTTGTGCTACAAAAGTATGTGTTGTCATCAATGTAAGTCTTCATATAACTCACACATTTCTTAGATTTGAGGATTAAGTTTTCAGAAGCAAAAAGTGCCCCCTATTTCATCACTACTGCAGTTTGGTTAGACTGGATTTATTCATCACAGAAAACACCCAGGTTTTTGTTAGCTCAGCAGACAATACTGAATTCTAGGAGAAAATCTACAAATACTATTTTAAAGCAAAAGCAAAATTTTGATTATGAACATCAAATCCTTGGTGAATGAGGTGGGCAGGGATGAATGTCCTGGCCCAGGACAAGTGGCTGACTTTACTTCTATCAACAACATCTGCAGTCATTCTCTCCCTTGGATGAACTCCTGAGCATGGCTGGTGGCTCCGTGACTGCAGATAATCCTGAGAACATGTTTTTTTCCCAGCCATGAAAGCACCTTGTTGCTTCTGGTTTTAAAATAAGGTGTGAAGCCCTAGCTGGTATGGCTCAGTGGATTGAGTGCCAGCCTGCAAACTGAAGGGTCACCGGTTTAGTTCCCAGTCAGGGCACATGCCTGGGTTGTGGACCAGGTCCCTGGATGGGGGTGTGTGAGAGGCAACTGTTTAAAAAAAGTAAATAAAAATTAAAAAAATAAAATAAGGTGTTAAGAATCATTACAATGGGCTGCAGGATTATTGTCTTCCTTGGTACAGAAAGAGACGTTTCCATTTACAAAGTCAGTCTCAGCAGTGATATGATAACTCCGAATGTCTTTTCCTAAAATGGATAGTGTTTCTTATTTTTCAAAAATGGGGGCTGTGGACAGGGCAAGCTGGAGATGGTCTACAATGTAGTGATGAGCAAGAGCAGCATGCACATCAATAAATCAACAAACAAGTGTTCGTGAGGATGTAGCAAAAAGGGAACCCTCGTACATGCTTGGTGGTAATGCAGACTGGTGGAAAGCAGTATGGAGATACCACAAAAAACTAAAAATGAAACTGCCTTAGGATCCAGCAATTCCATTTTTGGGAATATATCTGAAGAAACCCAAAACATTAACTCAAAACAATATAGTCATCCTTATGTTCATGGCAGCGTTATTTATAACAGACAAGATTTGGAAGCAGCCCAAGTGCCCATCAGTAGATGAGTGGATCAAAAAGTTGTAGTCAATTTATACAACGGAATACTATTCAGCTATAAAAAAGAAGGAAATCTTACCTTTTGTGATAGCACGGATGGACCTGGAGAATATTCTGCTTAGTGAAATAAACCAGTCAGAGAAAGACAAGTACCACATGATTTCACTTGTATGCAGAATCTAATGAACAAAATAATAAACCAAATAGAAACAGACTCATAGAGAACAGACTGACAGCTGTCAAGGGGAGGGCATTGGGGGGTTGGGTGAAAAAGGTGAGGGTATTAAGCAAAGGAAAAAACCTTAAAGACACAGATGTCAGGGACCAGAAGAAAAGGAAGGGGAAGGTAGAAGAGAGGAAAGGGGGGATAAGTGATGATGAAAGGAGACTTGACTTGTGGTTGTGAACACATAATACAGTATACAGATGATATATTATAGAATTGTACACTTGAAACCTATAAAATTTTCATTAACCAATTTTACCCCAATAAATTCAATAAAAAAAATAAAAATAAAAATAGCAGCATGCACAGCTCATACTTAGAAGAATCCCTTGCTGGATAATGTCACCTCTACTAGCTCATCTGAATTGCATGGGTCTCCTGGACTCAGATAAGGAAGGGCTTCCCATCCCCACTTCCATGTGAGAAACCATACTGAAGCTGAGGAGAGCAGACCTGAGCCTCAGACATGAACCTCTCAGCAAATCTCTTTCAAAGCTCCAGCAGGGCAGGGTGCTGGATATGATCTCAGTCAAACAAAGAATGAGTTTCTTATTTGCCAGATGGAAGGAGGCAATCTTGTGCTAATACCAGGGCCTTCTGTTCAGATGAATTCCTGCCAGACTAGGGCTAGAGGTGTGTTCAGGACAACATAAAACCACAACCTCTGAGTGTCTGCTTGTCTTTCTGAGATTAAGTTGCTCTTGCCTTGGTCCTAAGTGATTCCATCCTCAGCCATTTGCACATGGCTGACAGGGGATAGGGATAAAGGACTTCAGTCCCCCACCAGCCTAAGAGCCCTAAAATCTTTGCCAAAAGGGACTCATTCTGAAGACTCTACTTGAGACTAATTATTTCTCAGAGGCAAAAAATGAAGGAGCAGGAAGTGTTGACTCTGGAAAAATGGGAGTCCAGGCATGTGAGAATTGTATTTAAATACTTGAAGAATTACCGTGGGAAAAAGGGCTCTGAACTATGCCCAGTGGCACGACCAGCGTGTAAAGAGCACAGTGGGAATGATCAATGTATAAAGAGCACAGTGGGAATGACTTTGGGCTGACATGAAGACCACTGTCCTTATAGCACTGATGGAAGAGGGAGCTGGTGACCTCCCAAGGTGTGTGCTCTGTGACATGGGAGGTGCAAGTGGATATTCGAAACCAATTACAGAAAGAAGTCAAGTATCAGATGAAACTCAACTACCTGCAAGATCCCTTTCATACCGGATGTGCCCCGTGTCTCAGTCGTGCACTGTGATGTAAGCCAGTTCCTCTTGTAGCCCACACAGAACATCAGACTGGCCCATGCAGGGAGATGGGCTGGGGAGGGTGGCTCCCAGCCCTGTGAGGTCCCACCATGTGAACAAATAGGCCCGACAGCTCTGTACCTTGGAAGGTAGATTCTAATGGGGGAAAAACCTAAAAAGGAGGTGCAGAGTGAGGAGTCCTGCCTGCTAAGTTGTCAGCTGTGGAATTCTTCTGATGTGTGCATTTTCTTAGAAATAGATGTTTGAAATTTTTGAGAAAAAGAACGTGGGAGCATGCCCCAAGCCAAAGGCAAAGTTACCTGTGCCCAAAATACTTTTCTCATTGGGACTTGGAGGAGGAAAGGACATAGTCACCTGATCCAAATCAGTTGAGAGGGTCCCCAGTATGTCCACTCCGAGGTAAACAGCCCTTATCCATGGAGAAGAACCCAGACTTGGGGCTCTCCTCACAAAACACGTAGTGATCTGAGAGTGGAAATTTGCTTGTGCCATCTGTGTTCTTATGTGCTCACACAAGTGTGCATGTGCCCACTTGCAGATGTGATGACTGTAAAAAGTGATTTTTATTCAGAGCCATGTATTTAGTTTATGCTACAATAAATTATTCTGTACAAAAAAGGCAAGTAAAATCTATAACTCTGTTGTTTTAAAATCAATCTCTGTCTTTTTTTGTAGTAGATTTTTTCATTCTGGCTAATAAAGTGATGTGGTCTCCTGCAGTAACATTGAATCAAAGCAACATCTTTACAAAGTTCTGGTCATTTCTTAACACTGCAGATGCTCTTGTTCCCTGCTTTGTACACAGGGCATACAACAGAGTACACAACATATTTTTATACTCGTTCTCTCATGTAAGCCTCGTAATGACCCTAGGAGGAAGGCAGGGCAAGGGTTACTATCCTCCTTACTTTGATGAGGAACCAGACCCTTCAAAATGCTCAGTAACTCGTCTAAGGGCACACAGCAAGTGAGTGGAGGAGCAGGAGCTGGATTCAGACCCAGGATCTCTGCCTGCAAGTTCCCTGCTGTCTCTTCCGTGTTGTTTCCTGTGGATGGAACGTTCGTAGCACTGAAAAACAAGGAGGCAAGAAAGGCAGCCATCCAACAGATTGCTGTCATGAATATGATTCCCTTTAGAAAGAGTTTTTAGTTTTCATATACGTTCTCTTGAACCTGGCCATCAATCACAGAAGAGGTCAACTCCCACTGCTGAGAGAGTAAAATCATAAAACCAGAGGAACCAAATCTCTGCTTGAACTTTGCTCAGCCTCTGCTTTGTACAGCATTTTAGGGTCACGTAGCGTCTCTCTTGGTTTGAACTATGCTCACTTCTTTATGCATAAAACCCAGAAAACTGCTGCCACGCAGCATTCTGTCGGCAATTTGGTTTCCATTAGGTTTGTTCAAATGACCCTTTAAACTCTATCAGAAAAATGGCTTTCCTCAAAATTGAACAGACAAATAACAAATAACAACAAAATACACCTCTCCCAGACTGGTTGAGAGAGCCTTGGCCTTCTCCAACATCCCAAGCTTGTTCTTTCCTCAGGAAGACTGTCTTTGCCATCCTTTCTGCCTTGGATGCCTTCCCCCACCACCAGTTCCCCACCCTCACAGCTGATTTCTTCTTCAAGTTTCAGCTCACACGCCCCTTTTTCAAAGAAGCCTTCCCTGACTACTTCATCTAATGGTGCCCTTGCTCCACTAGCCTATTTGTTTTAAACATAGTACTTGAGGAACCCTTTAGGTGGTTGAGGTTAAAAGAGTTATACTTGTTCAAGATCACACACTTAGGAAATGGGAGACTCAAGTCTAAAATCCAAGTCTACTGATTTCCAAATCAAAGTCCTTTATGTTCTTCACATCTGGCTAGATATTGCTAGTCAAATTAATTAATCCACTGGAAAAAGAATGTAGAAAGTTGTGGGGCAAAGTCCACGGTTGATTGTAAGGCACTCAGAGGATCATCCAGACTTCCAGTTTTATTTCCTTGCTGTCTTGTCCCGACTCTGTCTCCTGAGTGTTTCAAGTGCATGAAAAATCTGACAAAGCACTGGTGATGAAGGCTGCACGCAGATCAGCTCTGGAAACTCTAGTGAAGTTGTGGTAAAAGCTGCTAAAAGCTGCTGAAAGGTCTCATATGTATTGCATGTCTTGTGCACTGCACAACTCAAGGAGGTACCCTTCACATTATGTTGCAAGCCAAAAATGATGACTCTGTGTGATATCAAGAAGGCTCTATGGGTAAGTGAGGGCTTTTACTTTTGTAACCACAAACATGGCTTTGCAATGAAGAGTCCCTCCAATCGGTTGCCAAGTCCCTGAACTCTCTCTTGGCAGTGTCTCTCATGCAGACTCTCCTCTTCTCCAGGATCCTTGGCCACCACCTGCATGATTATAAGAGCCTCATAACTGGTGTTCCTGACTGAGGTCTCCTATCTTTGCTTCTCAAGATCTCTTTGGATTCTACTGCTGAACTCTGATCTTCTCACATCTGTGGTCAGGAACCCTTCATAGTCCGCATTATCTACCAAATAAAGTACAGAATGCTTACTAAGGGTTTCAAGGCCCTTTGCCCTGACCACATCTGGCCTCATTTTAGACATTTCTCCTTGTTCTCAGTAATGCAACAAACTGTTATTCCCAGTAAATCACTTATTCTCATCATATGGTCATTTTCTCACATCAGTACCTTTGCTCATCCCGTTTTCTCTTTTGGGGGTATCAATAATTATTACTCTTATCTCCACATATCAAAATCCCACCCATTTCTCAAGATCCAATTAGAATGCCACTGGTCTGCCAAGCCAGAGGGACAGCCCTTTATCTGCACGTGCATCACACTCTGCATGTCCTTCCTTTGTGTGCTGTGCTCTTTTTACCTTGCATTAAGATCCTGCAGTATTTCAGCTTCCTCCAACTACCGTGCAACCTTCCCTTAACCTGAGGCTACATTCTCTGAGGGTAGAAATGAAGCCTGATGTATTTCATCTTCCTACATTGCGTCTAGCACAGGGTCATGGTTGGGGCTCAGCAAGCAGCTGTGACATGATTGAATAAAAAGAAGTATAATCACTGTTAATTTATTTTTCCTCCTTTGTCTGTGAACATCTGTTTTCCATTCAGTACAAAGAAGCTGAACTAAAACAATAGGACTATGAATAAAAACAACCAAAAGTACAAAGTATAGTGATTCCAGTGTTGTGCTTTATGAGTTTGACTGTCCATTTATATAGTGGGCGTGTGGAGGTGGGCAGTGAAATTAGAGGGGTTGGGTATATGCTGCAAAGACTATCTCAATATGTAGAGGACTCAAAGGCTTATTTGCACACACGTGCAAAGACTCCGCTAGGAAGATACTCAACCCAAGAGAAGAGACAATGGAGGCAAGCAAACTTGTTTAAAAACCAAACACTAGATTTTAGGACACAGAGGCAAAATTTAAGTACAACTGGGTGTGTATTTTTCAATCTATCTACTTTTATCCTACTTTTGGGAACTTTGCAAGGGCCTAAGTAAAAGAAACCTATGATAAAATGGGGTGGGGGGAGAGGGAGAGAGTACATAGAGGCCCACTCTGTGGTCTGTGTGTCAGGGTGTCACAAAAGCTGGGTGGATAGATACACCTGTGTCCTACTACCTGTCAATGATGTGACTCTGGGAGCACAGGTGGAAGATGCATGCTGCTGGTGGCTGAGGGTACTATACAGAGACAAAGGTGACATGAATAGTCTGAGGATGTCTCAAAGTGGTTAAAGGAGATAGAAAATGGTCAAAAGAGATGGCAAATGACCAGGGGTGACACAATGGCATGTAACCATAGAGGCCTGCAGTACCCTGCAACCAATCTTAGGACCAGGAAAGGCCCACGGAGGCCTCAAGGAGGAAGCAGCAGAAATCATCTGAGGGTGGTGGTCTATGGCCCATATAGCCAACACAGGTTGTAGGAGGGAAGAGCATGCTATGACCAGGAGTCCTGCATGCAACATTCTGTAGACCTTCTTGAGGAGTCAAGAGGGACTTCAGAGTGGTAGGACTTCTGTGACCCTGTTTTTCACTACTGCCCAGGTTTGCGTGACCAGGTAAACATATGTTATAAAGATGGAAAAGATACCTCCTCGTTACAGAACAGACCCAGGGGGTTGTGAATGATATACTATTACCGAATGGACCCACCCTTGTGCTCCCAGGGTCCCCCACCCCGTACTAGGTTCGCCTTGCCTGCCGCTAGGGAAAGATGTCTCTCAATGCCAGAGATTAGTGAAAAGGAAAGGGATTATTTATTTAAAGAATTATACAAACTTAAGAGTGATGACTTAATGTCTTCATTGATATTCCAAAGTCCCTTAGAACACCCACAAATGCACAGCCCTTCCTTCCCCTCTGCCTAGTCCTGGCTACTGTATCTCAGGAAAAGAAGTAGAAGTCCATGGCTCAGGTAGCCTCTTGGTTCAGGCACCATCAGCTGTGTCGCTGCCTCGACCTCTAGTTAATCCAAACCCATGTGGCACCAGTTTGCCCCTGCTAAAGCCACGTGGTCCCAAAAAGACCCCGCACAGCTGCCATGCCTGGGCTTAAATCCCAGCACCAGTCTTTCTCTGCCGCACCATTTCTGACTCCTTCCACAGTTGGCCACAGCTGCCAGCACTCCCGTGTTTTTCCAGCTTTACTGGGCTGTCATAGTAAGTCCAGGCAGGTGTGTGGCCCTGTGGTGTGGAACCAATCATCTCCAAGCTCTTATGCAGGCTCTCTAACCAGGGGGAGTTGCCTCCCCAGTTACATCATGGGTTGAAGTCACTCCCATTCCCCTGGCTCAAAGCACAGCCACAGCTATTTAACATATCCATGAAACTAGTTAAAGGTTATAGATATGTTAAATGACCATTCTAGAGGTTATCTGCAAAACTGTTGCTATGCAAAAGAGTTCTCAATGGCCCTGCTGCATGCATCCCACCCTGAGCTGAGACTTGTGGGGGTGAGGACATCCTTTACACGTATTTTTTTCTAATATTTCCTGGACATCGGGTTCTGGACCCCATTACAAATCCCTATGTGGGGCTCCCCTCCTTGGCTGCACCCTGTTACATCCTCATTAGGTGAATGCCCATTTGATGAAAGTCCATGCAGGAACACTTAAGGGACAACACTGATTGGATTCTCTCTAGATGAATCCTGAATCTGATTTGGTCTGGATGCCAAAATCATATTTGGGAAAGGCCCAAACTTTGTATCTGCCCACACTTCACCCTAGCACAGCAGATAGGAAGGCTCACAGGTATACAGGGATAGAGTGGGTGGCTCAGGTCAGCAGAAGTCCAAGAGTGCATCTGAGCCTGTGTGAGTGGCCTTAGGGGGCATAGGAGCACTAGCTGAAGTCAGGAGCTCTCAATCAATACCCCACATCTGACCACATCATCAGGAGCCACACAGCACTTGCAAGTCAATCTGGGAGTCGTACTGGTTTGATCCTCACTTCTTTGATTTGTGGTTTTGAGCAAATTAGTCTCTATGTCTACATCTCAGTTTCCTTGGCTATTCCCATGAGAATATTATTTATTACTTCATGCATAACTGCAAAAAATCAAAGGAGATTAAATGTGACACATAATTTCTTTTTCTACAGGTCTCAAGCTTTAAGGAGAATTCTTAAGCCTTGTTCTTGCACAGAGCATAACTATTAAATATGTTGTGTGAATCAGTAAAGAAGTAAATAAAAGAATGTATAAGTGGAGAATGAATGAACTAATGAACACACTACACACTACTAGGAGTTGAATGAATATAATTCTATTTTGATTAAAATATAATTATCTATGATTTACTGTTTAAAATTATTCTTTTTTAGTTAATCTGCTTATTTTTATTTATTTAAAATAAGATAGAGAGCTCTACCTCCAGCCTTTGTTTACTAAATCAATTACTTTCATTTCAAAAAAGGCACCTTTTTTTTTTTTAGATTTCACTTTGCAGCCCTTCTTGTTTCATCATCTGCCTATCCTGAAAAATTGCTTTATAAATGGGCCTTTCTTGGATGATTGCCTAGTCTTCAAGGTCTCCCCTGAGATGCGAATACCTGTATAAAGCAGTCCAGATGTAGACATATTTGTCGGTGGTATATAGTTGGTCTTTTTGCTGTCCCATCAGGTTATCCTATATCTCTGGGGAATAATCCACAGCACTTCATAAGTCTATTTTTGGGACATGGTTCTCCAACTTGACCCATCATGAAAATCTCCAAGGAGCTTATTAGAAATCAAGTCCTTGGACATACTTGGTCAGGATCTCTGAGATGGGTCCTGGGGAGCTGTACCTTCATCAAGCTCTCCTGGTGATTTTGATGCTGAGTGAAGTTGAGAAACTGTACTTCTTAAAGAATAACTTAGATTATTTCCCTAGAAGTACTGTCTTGCACTTGTTTTTATAAAGACTCATCTACAATTTTTCCTGCCAACTTCCACAGTTCTGATATTTCCTTTGGAAATGCTGTGTTTGTTCCTGTACATTCTCTACTCCATGTTATTAAAGCTGTCCATGGTGGAAAGAAATCCTGCTGATGATCTCTCCCATGAGGTGAGCACAGTGATCCCTGCTCTTTGTTACAGCTCTAAATACTGCATCCTTGACAAAACAATCACCTGATGGCTAAGTTCAATGGGGAAATGTTGCCACCAGCCAAAGGCAAAAATATAGGATGATGTTTAATATCTTATATTCTTGAAGCTAGCTAAAAATTTATGGAAAAAACTCCCCCTCTATTCCTTAAGATATTCAATCTAGTCCACCCTTCAGATAAAGAAAAGAAAGAATAATCAATTACGGACCACAAGCAGGTCTGACTAACTCAAAGGAATCCTCAGCCGTCCAACAATGTTAGATCTGGAATCGATTAGTAAGAAATTCAGACCATCAATTTGGAGGTTTATATTCTTCTTAGGATAGATCTTGAGATCCGGTTCACTCTGTAATAACTAAATCTATTCTGCATTTTTGTAACCATCCTCCCTCATCCCAGTTTTTTTTCTTCCTGGGGAAGCCTCTTGAATTAACAAACAGAACTGAACCCTTGCTTTGACCAGAGGCAACACCAATTTCAGAAGAGTCTTTCCTGTTCTGTTTGGCCTCCTTCACTGGGCTCCATGGCCATCAGTGTTTTCAGCAGCAGTGAGGAGAGCAGGGATGCGAATTTCATGTTCACCAAGACATTGATTTGACAGCACTGTGGCGTTTTTGGCCACTGCTCAGACTCCAGTTGGTGACTTACCTGACAAACACAGTTAACACTTGAGTCATTCTTGCTGGCACTTAGTATGCTCAGCCAACAAGCCATACAACTGGCAGTCTGTGTAGATTTGTTCTCGTGGCCAGTCATCTGAAAAGCCTTCCAGAATATTCAACAAACATTCTTTTTCTATGCAGCTACTAAATAAAGAGCATACCGTGGCAATGTGGCATAAGCTTTGGCAACATTCAACACATTCCAGCAGTGTGAAATGAGCTATTAAATTGTCCTGGAACAATCTTAATATCTTAGGCAGAAAGAATGGTTAGAAAAAGTCCAAGGTGGTTGCATGGAAAATCTTAAATGAAGGAGAGAGGACACTGGAGGCTTTGAAGTGAGAGTAGTGAGTAACAACCAAGTGAGAGAATGAAAAGCTGGAATCTGCTTATTATTGCAGGTGGTCTCCCTTTTGCCAAAAAAAAGCAATAGGTGCCTAGGTAGATCTAGGACAGTATACAAATATTAGGAACAACTTAGTTCTTTTCTGAAGTCAGGTTCCCCAGAAACAGACACTGAGAATGGGTTTATTTTACAAAGGAAGTATTCCTAGGAAAAACTGGTAAGGGAATGGAAGAAGAAACAAATAAGAACGAGATTTGGGAAAAGTCTTAACCTCAACCAAATGCTGTCAGGGAGCTTTGGAATGTAAACTTCACCTGAGTGTCCCAAGTCTCTGCAAGAGAGAAGCACTTGAGACTCTAGCTTTAGTCCTGGGCTCAGGGCTGCTTGGGCAGGGTGGCGGTGGGGAGGAAGCTCCGGGCACTTTTAGGTCTTTGCTGGGTTGGGCAAAGGGGCTCACGAGCAGTCCGCTGCAGAGTTGCAGGTCCAGGTCATTGGAAGACAACACACAAGTGCTTGTGGAGGCATTGAAGTCATCCAAAGGGACTTGAACAGACTACAGACATTATCTTCTGTAGTCCTATTTTCCACTCTGCCCCTGACCATCCTAAAGGAAAAACTAATAAACATCCACCTAATCTGAAAGATGGAATATTGTGAAGCAGAGTCTTTAGGTAGAAAAAGTGACTTGTTCATTTACACAGTATTTGTTGAGCACCTGCTTTATCTGCCACTTCCTGAGCTAAGTGCTTGGATCTGAAGATGAATGGTTCTTTCCCTTGAATGTGATAAGGACCATTTTTCACTTATGTATAAAAAGCTATGAGAAGAGTCCCCAGTGCAAAGTTGGTGGATACAAAGGGCAGTGAGGGCCACTAAGCCTTGGACACATAAAGCATTAGGAAATAGAATTGGCTCCGTAACAAAGTAAGATAATTAATACTTATTTGATAACTGGAGAGTATGTTTTTAAAATTCTAAACAGAAGTAATTAAATATAAAAGAACAATTGCTTCAATGGTCCACACCAAATTATATTATCTGCAATGCATAAATCTAATTTTATAATAAAGACCAAGTAGAGCCTAGAATTTGACTCCCATGAGAGCCATGGAAGAGCTAGCTCTGCTACTTAACTTGTGTCTCTGCCCCTTTAGAGGGCATCTGGAGGAGCAGCCATGCCTAGAATAGGAGCAGAAGTGAGAACCTCAGGGAAGAGTCGTTAATAGAAAAAGGGAGCCTTTTCATCATTGGGTAGGAGTCAGCTGTAAGTGGACGAGGTAGAATATTTCTTTCCCCTTTGCTTCACATGCTCTAATCAGAAGTCTCTGAGATGCCTTGTTTCTATTACCAGTTCACATATTCCAACAATCGATCACTTTCAAATGTCATAACTTCTGCCAACAGATTCTGAACCATCCAGTTTCTATAGGAGGAAGGCAGACACCTCAGTGGATCCAGCTAAGCGATGAACAGTTTACATATGTGTGACCAGCCAACCTTGATCCCATCGGTGAGAGAAGAGCTTGTCAAAGCCGTTTTGTAATATGGATCACAAGACTAGCCGGAGAAAAGTAGAGGACCCAGAAGATTTATATTCTGGAACATGGCTCCAGTAGGCTGAGCTCAGGGGAAGAGTTCTAGCTTCAGTCATCTCAGTCATTCTCCTTTTAGGGCCTAGAAAAGTTCACACGTGTGGGCAGAATTGAAGTGAGGAGAGCTGAAGAGTCTGGTGAGTTACTATAACATCTCCCAGGGATGTTTGCAAACTGTACAAAATCTAATTCCTTAGCTAGACCATTCAGGTTTCCATTTCCTGGCTCCAATTGAATTGTCTCATTTCCTCCCCCACCCCAAGGTTCTTCTCCAAAAAGGATGAAACAGCATTCATTGCAAGTGGAAATATTTTTGTATGATAAGTACAAATTTTAGTTCATACTAAATATTATTTTAGTTCATACTAAATTTATTTTAATAATAAATTAGTGTGGGTTGTTTTGGTGCAGTGATGATTAGGATTGGGAGGGGTAAGGGTGCTTGGCTCTGCTTATAAACAGATTAAGTGAACTTAAAGAGTAGAAATTTGATCACATCCTTGAATTCATATTTTAGGTAGAGGATTAGTCAGGTATTGGCAGTCCAGTATTTTCTCACCCTGTGGTTGTTGCAAAGAGCTCACAAGGTCACTCAATCAAATAGCATAGTCCACTCCCCCTGTCCCCACCCCCGCCCCCGTCACATGATATTGGGGCCTCTAAGGTGTGCTTCTCCTTAGTCTGCAATCACCCAAGCCTTTCTCTTTTCCACTTTGTATAGCAGTCGGCTCTGCATGGTTTTATCTTTTCCACCAGATGCTGAGTCCCTTAAGGAATAGGATCCAATCTGACCCATCCCTTTACCCCTCATTGAAATCATTGTAGAGCCTGTGTGGGAGAGACTGCTTGATGACCACCAAATTCATTTCCTCTTCTTTCTGACACACAGGGAACCACATATCCCAGTCAACCACGCAGCTAGGTGTGGTCATCTGAGTTCTAGCCATTATTCTAGCACAATACACAGTACCTCTTCTAGGACTGGTCCATAGAAATTTTCACTGATTCTCATGTAAGACCCTCTTTATAAAGTCATAGCAGCTCAGAATTCACATGTTGAAGACAGTGGAGACACGAGATGAAAGGACCCTGGGCCTCTGAATCACTACTTGGGGGACGCACCCATCCACCATCGTCAAAAGTACTCAAAGAGAGTCAGGAATCTTTGGCTAGAAATAGACGACAAAGATGTACTCAAGGGTCTTAGAGTCTTCAGCCAGAAACACAGCTAGGCAATGCCCAGTGTTGAAGGAGAAATAAAAGTCTGAGAGTTTTATTGCAAAAAGTATGTTCTTGTGAAGAATTAGTTTTGCCTTATTAGCCCCTGGATGGGTTCAAGGTGGAATTCATCAGATGTCCAGTCTAGTCAGAGGAACATTTTCTTTGAGGTCATTCAGATGATTAATTGGGTGTTTGGTGTATGTCCATGCATTAACACATAGCACACTAACGTGTCCCCAGGTATTGATGTAGGACGGGAAGGTTCAAAAGTTTTACGTTCCTGGGGTCAGTTAAAATAAGAATAATCATTTCCTTATGTCTCAGCCCACTTGAAGTTAATAACTGAACAGCATGACCACAGTGTCTTTATTGTATTTTTCACTCTTCCTCACACTCCTCTGCTGCCTCACCAATGCCCCCCACCCCGCCAGCACCACAAACTTAGAGCAACACATTTTGGCTAAACCACTGAAAATGGTTATTTGTTGTTACGATAGCAGCCAGCTTACCTGAACTAAACAGCCTTGCCCGTGGAGACGTTCAACAACATTTGCGAAATGGGAACTTCCATAAGGCTCTGGTAGTCAGCAAAGAAAATAGCAAGAGAGTTTTGAAATCCAGGTAAGACTCCAAGTCTGCAGCAGTTTCTCCTTTATGGCATGCGAAGGTGAGGATCGGGAATCATGTGCCTGCCAAGTAGGAGGGTGTGACGTGGTTCGAATGCACTCCACCATGTCTCCTGCTTCTTCATTTATAAGCCTCATGGACTCGAGGTGGAGACACCCCACCTCTCCTAATCCGTACAGTCCCCCATTCCTTCACCACTCCAGGATCAGAGCAGAGTTCTAGAGAAAATACAGCAGGAGAGAAGGTGCTATTTCCTGGTGGAAATAAACCAGACTAGAGATAAGCGGCCTGGCTCTGAGTCCTGGATCTGCCATTATTTTGCTGCGTAGCTTTGAACAAACTTTCTTTTCATCTCTGTGTTTTTTGTTTTCTGGAAGTTGTGTTTTGCATCAGATTGTGAAGGGAGATGAGATACTCTCAATCATTTATTTCCTTTGGTTCCATTCCGAATGGAAGGCTCTTTAAAGTTCAAAGACTTGTCTTCTGCGGGCATCATCAGTTCTTTAGGCCACTGGTGAGAAGACCAGGGTTAGGACTAAAGGGAGGCATAAATCAGACACTAATGCTGCCCTTAGTGAGTTCAGCTTGGAGGAAGCCACTCCCACCAACTCTGAGGCTACTTCTCCCACAAGAAACCCTTTTATATCCTTCTCCCTCCTGCCCCTGCCTCCCTGCTGCAGACATAAACACAATAGGAACCTTCTTCATCCTTTAAGGGAATGGCTAAGACAGCGAGGCATGATTATAGGGTCGTGGAGATTTAGATAACATCCCCAATATTCAGCCTTCTTAGCTCCTCCTCTCTCCATATGCTTTATGTATTAAAAACTTTTGTAAACTAATAAGAGAAAGTGAAAGAAATCAAATCATCATTATAATTTACTATTTAAAAGCTTGTCTCTTCTTGATTAGTGTTATGATTATGGTGATGATGATGATTATCTCTTACCGAGGCGTGTGAAGGGAGCTATAGTTAGCCTTTTTACAAATATCTTAAATCCACATGTCAACTCTATAGTTATTATTGATATTTTATAAAGAAACCTAAAATTTATATTTTAAATTACTTGTCCAGGTTCATCAGTAAAGCAGGGATTAGAATTCAGAGTTTCCTGATTCCAAAACGATCCCTGCATTCTCAACCATGAGCCGACCTCTCTTCCTTCTATTCTCATTGTCACCCCCAATATTCCCACCCTTTTTTCAGTGTTTTTATTCATCTATCACCGGTTAACCCTACTGTCTCAGGTTTTTAGCAAAGTGATCGCACTGTTCATTGGCTGAGACATTTATGGACGGCACAGGACATTATCTATTTAGTTCAGCAGCTTAAGTCTGGAGATACTCACATCTAGCTCAGCAAATAAGTATCAGGAAGGAAAAAAAAAAAACAAACTCTTAACAAGCCGATAGATTAACAGAGTAATCCTGTGGTTGAGGAGAGTATTTCTTCTCTTTCCTTTGTTAGCATGGTAGATGAGGTATGCGCGCCAAGAGATTTTAATCACCTGAGAACAACAGCGGCAAGTAGTGACTGTACAGGGTTCACCTGAGCCTCAGTGGGTTTAACATTTCTGCAAGGAATTAGCCAGGTGGTCCAGTGTAGATGGAGGAGAAGACTAAGGACCATCGGGCTTTGCTCAACCAAGGAGAGGAGAATGAACTGGTGAGTCTTCCCTTCTCTTTTTTAAAGTATATTTTATTGATCATGCTATTACAGTTGTCCTAATTTCCCCCCTTCTATACCCCTCCACCTGGTACACCCCTTCCCTCCAGCAATCCCCTCCTTAGTTCATGTCCATAGGTCATGTGTGCATGTTCTTTGGCTTCTCCCTTTCCTATACTGTTCTTAACCTCCCCCTGTCTATTTTGTTCCTACAAATTATGCTTCTTAATCCCTGCACCATTTTTCCCATTCTCCCCCTTCCCCCTCCCAGCTGATAACCCTCCAAGTGATCTCCATACCTATGATTCTGTTCCTGTTCTGGTTGTTTGCTTAGTTTTTGTTTTGTTTTTTTTAGAATCAGTGTTGATAGTTGTGAATTTGTTGCCTTTTTAATGTTCATGGTTTTGATCTTCTTTTTCTTAAGTAGTCCCTTTAACATTTTGTGTAATAATGGCTTGGCGATGTTACAGTCTTTTCAAAGTACCCAAGGCTGTGGGCAGGGGCTATTGAGGTGATGTTGGCTTTAGGACCTGGAGATGTGTCAGTCTGGTAAGTTTCCTTGAGATCCCAGGGAACAGTGGGGAGACCTGCAGGGGCTGGGAACGTGTGTCTTCTAGATGATGGTACTCTTGCCATCCTTACAAGCACCGGAATGCATGAAGCCTGCTCCTCAGTCATAATGCAGAGTAACCCGGTGCACTCTCACAGGGTGCTCATTGAGGTGTTCTTCTGGGTCTTAATGTAACTGGACAAACTCAGGCAAACACTGAACTATTTGTCATTATTCTTATGTTCTTGCTGTGCATGTATAGCTCAGGCTCAGGGTGCTTTGGGCGGAACTCATGCCACTTGCAGAGAGGCTGTAAGCACCAAGGACTGAAGAAGGAAGAGAGTGTGGCCTGGGATTTAGCACATATTTAAAAAATGTTCTTACTTCTGCGATTCCTTTACCCCCACTGCTTCTTTCACCAAACATATATATAAATCTTCAAAAATAATCACTGAAAGCTTATAAACTCCTACAGTGTTGACTGGGTGCTGACAAGTTGACCTTTATTATTTTATTTGATCTGCAGAACTCAGAGAAGAAGTTAATCCTATTTCATAGAAAAGAAATCTGAGACCAGGAAGGCTGAATAACTTGCAAGGTCATCAGCCTGCAAGGAACACGCTGGATACCCAGCCCACTCCTTCCCTCTTTACAGCCCATGTGCTCCTGCTGCAATAGTGTTTCTAGTTAGGCAGTGAGAAAGGGAGACAGAGAGAGGGGCACAGGACACAGAAGGCACCCTGGGGGCAGAAGGGAGGCCAGAGGATAGGGTTCATACATCAGAAGGGTGTCAGTTTCCTGTCTGGCCTCTCGGTCCCTATGAATTCTGTGCGATAGTCACCCATCTACCCTTGTGTGTTAACCTAAGGAAAATAAGTGATTTAATCACTTGCATTGTCTAGTACAGCAACCCTGGCTACACGTGGGGCTGAGCACTAGGAAAGTAGCTAGTTCGAAATGAAAGGTGCTACAGTGTAAAACACACCCAGGATTTTGAAGACTTAGTTAAGAAAGTGTAAAATATCTCATTTTACATTGGTTACACATTGAAATGACATTTGGATTTGTTGAGTTAAAGAAATATATTATGAAAATTAATTTCACCTGCTTCTTTTTGCTTTAATGTGGCTTCCTGGGAATTTAAATAACAAACGTGGCTCCAATCAGTTTCTCATTGATTTGGACGATGGTAAGGTACTTTAAAATCTTCAGACTGAAGGGGTTCACAGAATATGTTCACAGCAGAACAACTCTGTGCCAATACTGATGTTTTGTTCAATATGTAGATGACTGTTCATAAAAATCTTCGGTTGCTCTTTATTTTTCTCTAACTAAGTGTTCTATCTGTAAAGTTTATAGCCTAGTATTTTAATTCCTTTAATCACAGAGGAGGCGTGGGTATGAAAGCATTGAATAACAGGCCAGGTGCCACAGCTTACTTTTCTGGTGGTGAGCAAGCACTTCTAGAGACACCCACCAAAAACCCTATTAGGAATCTCACTACACTTATGTCAAGTAGTCAGGGCATGTTGGGGAGGAGGGGGAGGAGGTAGCTTTCTCCTCCATAAATATTACTTGTGAGCTTGGGCACAGAGCACAGACGCACGTCCTATCCAGGTAAATCAGAACCCTGGGTGAGTTAGGTAGGCCTGGGGAAACGGGTCACAAGCTGAGAGGAGCTGCTGCCTAGCTCCAGGCAACTGCTGTCCTGCAGTCAACAGGCCCCGTGCTGCTCTTCCAGCTCTTCTCTATGGCTCCTCCACCAGCCTCATCAAGCAAGTGCCCTTACTTGCACTTTGACTTCCAGGAAGACCACATGTTACACGTTTGTTATAGCAGTGCCTTTATGGGAATGCCTGGAGCTGAGAGTGATATGAGTTCATGTCTTTGGTGTTGGGCTTTGATTCGCACTGCTAAAGGACAAAGGGCCTGTCTTACTCCAGAAAGAAAGCATAAGGGCACTATCTCAATGATTATTTTGAACATCCTCAAGACTCAATTTCTTTAATCTACAGATAATTTATACATTTCAATAGTATATTCTAATAAATAATAGTTTCTATTTTATAGAGTTGTTCAAGAATGCTCTTTTTTTAAAAAACTGAGATTTAATTGACATATAAATTATTGGGTTGGCCAAAAAATCTATAGTTTTTTTCCAGAAAATAAAAGACATAGATTTTTCATTTTCTCCAATAACTTTATTGATTTGGATATTTTGAGTATGTTGGCTATCTCCTGTGTGGAATAATGTTGATTGTTCTCAATGTCTCAATTTGACCACTATCAACTTCGACTGGTCTACCTGACCATGGAGCATCGTCCAATGAGAAATCTCCAGCACAAAATTTTTGCAAATCACTTTTGACATGTTCCATCAGTCACAGCACCTCCTCCGTACACAGCAGAAATCTTTTTTCCTGTGTTTCAGTCGAGTTTTTACCTTTCTTGAAATAATAAAACATAATATGCCAAAAATATTGCCTATTTTCTTCCATCTTCAATATTAAAATGGCTACACAAAAATTCACTGATTCTGCTAAATTTTAAAAAATGCATGCTGATATGACAGCTGTCACAATACAAGCTAACAAAATTATTTTGAATGAAGTTAAAGACAACTAAGCACCACTAGAGCCACCTTATAGGAAAAAAAAACAAACTTTTTCAGCCAACCCAATATATTGGTTTCAGGTGTACAACATATTGATTCAATATTTGTATATACTGTAAAATAATCATCACAATAAGTTCATTTAACATCCATCACTAACATAGTTACAATGCTTTTGTCCTTGTCATACAAACTTTTAGAATTCACTTTTAGCAACTTTCAGCCATCTAATACAGTATTATTAACTATAGTCACTGTGATATTGTGATTTATAATAAGAAAAAGAATATAAGCACCCCTATGTTCATTGCAGCATTATTTACAATAGCCAAGGTTTGGAAGCAGCCCAAACGTCCATCAGTAGATGAGTGGATAAAAATGTGGTACATTTACACAGTGGAATACTACTAAGCTGTGAAAAGAAGGAGCTCTTAGCCTTCGCACCATCATGGATGGGTCTGGACAGCATCATGCTAAGGGAAATAAGCCAGTCAGAGAAGAACAAGTACCATATGATTTCACTCATATGCGGAATCTAATGAACAAAATAAACTAACAACAAAATAGAAACAAACTCATAGACACAGAGAGCAGGCTGACAGCTGTCAGAGGGAAGAGGTATTGTGGGTCTGAGTGAAAAAGGTGAAAGGATTGAGCAACAAACAAACAAACAAACAAACAAACTCATAGATACAACAACAGTATGATGATTACCAGAGGGAAAGGGAGGTGGGGGGAGGTAGAAGAGGGTAAGGGGGGGATAAATGGTGATGGAAAGTGACTTGAGTTAGGATGGTGAATACACAATACAATGTACAGATGATGTTTTATCATATTGTACACCTGCAACCTATATAATTTTATTAACCAATGTCACCCCAATAAATTTAATAAAAAAGAAAAAAGGAAAGAAATGTATATTGGGTCTTGGTCTGGCCCAGAGCTTCTAAAAACCTTGGAATTTCCTGATGAGAGCAACAAATATGCCTTTTGTTATGCTAATGAGGTGACTTTTGGACTTCACCTAGTGGTGGAGGCTGGCTGTCAGGAGAAGTAACCCTATAATTGGAGGTTTGGAACTTCCAGTCCCACCTCTCTGGACTCCAGGGAGGAGAGAGGGGCTAGAAGTTGAATCAGTTTGCAATGGCCAGTGATTTATCAATGATGCCTAGGTAATAAAGCCTCCACAAACCCCTAAAAGGCCTGGGTTCAGAGAGCTTTCTGGTTGGTGAAGATGTGGAGGTGTTGGGAGTATGGGCCCCTAGAGAGAGCATGGAAGCTCAGTGCCCTTTCCCATGCCTTGCCCTTGCATCTCTTCCATGTGGCTGTTCCTGAGTTGCATCCTTTTATAATAAAGCAGTATTCTAGTAAGTAAAATGTTTCTGAGTTCAGTGAGCTAGTCTCGCAAGTCAGTTGAACTCAAGGAAGGGGTTCCGGGAACCTCCAATTTCTAGCTAGTGGGTTAGAAGTATAGGTTGTTACCTGGACTTGTGACAGGTGTCTGGAGTTGGAGGGAGGCAGTATTATAGCACTGACCCCACAATGTGTGGGATCAGGTGCTATCTTCAGTTAGATAGTGTCAGAATTGAGTTGAATTGTAGGATATCCAGCTGGTGTTCAAGAATTGTTTTATGTTGTGTGAGAACCCCCTCCACACACACACACCACACTCGCACACAAGCACACATAGTGAGAACTGGGCCCAGGAACCCACAAGAGTCACCCTGCTAGAAAAGTTCATTCTTATTGTTGAATACAGACAAAAGTGAAAATGATTCAAGACATTTTATCCCACTCAAAGGGCACCCCCATGGCACAAATGCAGAGCAAAACACAGAAAACTGTAACTAACAATGCCTACTTATTAGTGATATTCCACACAATGACCACATGTGGCCAAACCCAAGCCGTCACAGAGGGTGAGGAACAATGACCGCACTGACATGGCCCATCAGTAGAGACAATGCTATCTTTGCATTGAAGAAAAGAACCTGGAAGCATGGCAGAGTTAGAGATAAGAGAGCAGAGTTTGAAGAATGCCCTCCTATCTGATACATATGGGAACACAATTTGGCATGTCCAGATAAAAATAACAATGGGTAGACTGTGAATAATGAATAGAAACTTGGCGCTGTGATGGTTGTTTTTAAGAGAGAGAAGATAAAGCATGATGAATTCTAGTCTCACAAAAGAACACAGCAACATTATTTCCTTGTTTCTGATTCAAAGGACTGAAATTTGTGGTCGACATAGAAACAGCTTACTTACTGTACGATTATTAGAACTTCTCACCCATGGAAAAGCCTAGCATGTCATAGCAAAAACCTGGCCTTGCCATTCACAGGAGGTGATTGAAATACTGAGAGTTATTTATGTCTTGGGTGAGTAAACAACTTTATAACTTTGTGCTGTTACGAGAACCTTTGTTTGAGTAAGTGAAAGTGTTATGAACTGCCACCCCAAATGCCCATCCCCAGGATGCGAAGCCCATACTACTGTGTCTGTGTGTGGTAGGCACTTGACAAATATTTCTGACGGATAAGCACACAGTGAACCTAAGAATAAAAGGATTTACAAAAACTAAACAGGATCTGTTCACACAAGGCTGTCACGCACAAATGCTAGTGTTCCGGCTGCAATGAAAATTCATGAGCAAGGATGAGGGAGACCCAAGGGGGGGCTTCCAAACGACTAAGAGGATATTTTAGTGAAGCAGCACCCCATAGTTCTTCTTTCCTGAGAAATTTAGCCAACTGGATCTATCTTTGATGGTAACTATAGGAGGTACCTATAAAGAAAAGAAAGTAATAATAATTTAAAAAGTGCTTTTCTTAAAAATGTATTTTATTGTTTATGTTATTACAAGTGCCCTATTTCCCCCCTTTATTCCCCTCTGCCCTGCGTACCCCCTCCCACCTGCATTCCCCCTCTTTAGTTCATGTTCATGGGTCATATATATAAGTTCTTTGGCTTCCACATTTCCTATACTATTCTTAACCTCCCCCTGTCTATCTTCTACCTACCATTTATGCTTCTTATTCCCTGTACCTTTTACCCCTCTCTCCCCACCCACTCCCCTGCTGATAACTCTCCATGTGATCTCCATTTCTGTGGTTCTGTTCCTGTTCTAGTTTGCTTAGTTTGTTTTTGTTTTTGTTTTTGTTTTAGGTTCAGTTGTTAATAACTGTGAGTTTGTTGTAATTTTACTGTTCCTATTTTGGATCTTCTTTTTCTTAGATAAGTCCCTTTAACATTTCATATAATAAGGGCTTGGTGATGATGAATTCCTTGATCTTGACCTTATCTGGGAAGCACTTTATCTGCCCTTCCATTCTAAATGATAGCTTTGCTGGATAGAGTAATCTTGGATATAGGCCCATTGCCTTTGGAATGACTTGGAATACTTCTTTCCAGCCCCTTCTTGCCTGCAAGGTTTCTTTTGAGAAATCAGCTGACAGTCTGATGGGCACTCCTTTGTAGGTTACTGTCTCCTTTTCTCTTGCTGCTGTGGGTCTCTCCAACAAGCTCTCCTGTGAGGCTGGGAGTTTCTCCCGCCACCTCAACTCCCACAGGTGTTTTCAGTCAGAGGTTTGAGGCTTTATTTCCCTGAGCTGGAACCCTGGGTTGCGGGTCTGTCTTGCTCTCTAGTTGTTCCTCTCAGTTTATTCGCATGTGGGTGTGGGGCCGCCTCGAGTCCCCTCTGCTCAGCTGCCTGTCTCCACCCTTCCTACCGGTCTGGGTGAGTGTTTCTTCTTTAAGTCCTTGGTTGTTGGGCATCCATACAGTTCAATTTTCTGTCAGTTCTGGTTGTTTTTTGTTTTTCAATTTGTTGTTGTCCTTCTTTTCATTGTGCAAGGAGGCACAGTGTGTCTACCTCCACCTCCATCTTGGCTGGAAGTTAAAAAGTGCTTTTTATGTGCTAGGGTTTCATATATGCTCTCACTTAATTCCTGTAAGTTAGCCCCTGAAATATCCATTTTATAGCTGAGGAAATCAAGGCTCAGTTATGTAACATATACAAGATCACATTACATCACGTCAGAGGTTGTTCTATTACACTGCTTTCCTTCTGTACAAGCGCAGAATGATTGTGCTGGTTTGTGTGTGTGTGCACATATACATGTGTGTACATGCACACTCATATATATATGTATAGTTATGGCGTCTAGAGTTAATCTTTGAATCAATTGGGTACTTACCTTAAAACCCTTCTCTCAGCTTCACTTATTGCAGAAGTGAGCAGTCTTCTTTTTGTCCTCTAATTGACTTCAAGTTTGATAATTTGTGCTCTGTGGAAAAAGCAAAAATTCCATTTAAGCCATGGGATCAATCACTTTTAGAAATACAAGTTGTGGTTTTGGCAAATAACACTTAGTTCTGAATATTGCCTGTGGTCAAATCATTTCACACTGATTTGAAATTTTGTTGAACTGGATATTACCCAAGCTAACATTAACTCTTAACACATATTGCATGCTCAAAATGTTTCAGGAACTGAGCTAAATGCTTTGCATATATTACCCCGTTAGTTGCTCACAGCAACCCTAGAAGATGCTTATTGCTGTTATTCTCATTTATGGAGGAGAAAATTGAGTCATTGGAAGAAGTAAAGTGGATTGCCCTAAGTCATTTTGGCAGTTACATGGTAGAGAATTTGAACTTGTCTTTTTCTCATACCACACCCCCACCTTTTAGCTGCCACACTAGACTACTGCTGTTGCATTTTACAACCAGTCACATTTCTCACATGAGGACTCTAAAGTTTAGGGAATTAAAGTCATTTACTGTGATCACATTAACTAGTAAGTGATGGAGCAAGAACAGAAGCGAGAACTTCTAGAAGGCGATGGGTGGGGGATAAAGAGCAGAGGCTCTGCTGATAGACGCCTGTAGGGCTCTAAATTGACCTTAGGCGACAACCTCTATCAAAAGGCATGTGTGTATCTCATGGTTACTCCCAGTGCCACTGCTTCTTCTGTGCTCTGGGCTTAGAAAAGTCCTTAGGGCTGTGGTACCATGCCTGGTATCTGGAATACAGAGTTCTGATGGGAAATAAGAAAATGAGGGGACATCACTGATTAGAGACAATACAGTCCAAGTGTCTGCGAAGTTGAACATAACCTCTGTGCTTTTCAACTCAATGCACAGGTGGTGGCAGATCTGAGTTCCTTGTGGAACAGAGCCTGTTTCCATTTTCAAGTTTGACTTAGTACATTTCACTTCAAGACTAAGAGAGTCACCTCTCTTCTCCTTTGATTGACCTGTTATCAAACCACCTGCTGGCATCGACAGAGAGCTTGCTTTATGTTCAACACCTTACAGGGGTGTCCAACCTTTTGGTGTCTCTGGGCCACACTGGAAGAAGAAGAATTGTCTTGAGCCATACATTAAATACACAAACACTAACGAAAACTGATAAGCAAAAAATGATTTTTAGTAAATTTACGATTTTGTGTTGGGCCACCTTCATAGCCATCCTGGGCCACATGCAGCCCGCAGGTTGCAGGTTGGACACCCTGCATGACCTCTTGTTTAGTCCGCATCACTGTTCTTCCAGGTGTGTGCTATTAAAATCCCCTAAGTACCAAGATGGAAGCTGAGACTTAGAGAAGTTAAATCCTGAGGTCACGTAGGTAATAGGTGACGGAACTCACTTTACTACAAGAGACCATGTATAATGGGTTTGAGATTCTGATCCTCTCACTCCTGTTCCCGATACCTTTACATTTATAAGACTTTGGATTCTACTTACTTTTCTCTTTTACAGTATAAATATTACCCCTGGCTGCCTCCTCTACTCTGCATTTCTTAGTGGATTTTACCAGAGGTATATAAATATTTAGGAGAAAACTCAGTGACTGTTACTGCATCAGAAGACTAATCATTTAGAACAACCAACTTATACTTGGCATTAACTAGTCAAAGTGGAAACACACAAACGTGGAATCACACAAACACCGGGCAGCTGATTAAGAGTATTTGTTTAAAAGAATGTCAGATAAAGTAGTGATTCTTTTAGCCAAAACCTCTTGTCCCATACCTGACACCATAACCTCTGGGAAAACTGAGAAATGGTCCAGGAAGGAATTTTACCAAGGATTAGGAGGTCAGTTGATCAAAGAAGCAAAACTATAGCTTCTGCTCACTTTGCTCAATGAGCTACACATATCTAAAAACTACTCTGACATGTACAAGTTCTTATCTATTTCTTTTTCTTTTTTTAATTGTTGTTCAAATTTATTTATTTACTTACTTACTTACTTCTACTTCATTTTTGAACAGATAGGAAGAAAATCTGCTGACATTTAGATTGAGGTGTCCCCAGCCACGAGCAGCGTCATGCTCAGCAACCTCTTCCCCATCTCAGTCACTGGGGATGCGATTTTCCCTCTGCTCCAGTGGGAGTCGTCCATTCTTCCTGATCACCCATTCTTTCGGGACACCAAGCCTCCCATTTCCCCTGAAATCACTTCTCTCTCCTTCTCTCTGTCTCTCTTACTCATTTCTGATATTATGGAGCCTTTTTTTTCCCTTCCCAATCTAATCCCATTAAAGTAATTAAAATACCTTCTACTTGCTTGGAACAGAATGCCTAATAAACAAATTCACTCCACTTTTTAAAACTGTTTATTGACAAAATACACTGAGGTGGGCAAAGGGTGGGAGGAAACGGGGACATCTGTGATAGTGTCAACAATTTGAAACAATAATAAATACAATGGGTGTATTTATATAAATTTATAAAAATAAAGTTCACTGATCTGAAGCGTATACCTTCATGACTTTTGTCATTGGTTTTGCTCCTCTTGAACTTGAAACAGGTAGAATTGCGCACTGCTATATGGCGGTTTATTTACTTAAGGCGATGCCTGTGAAATTCATGCATGTTGTGAGCATTGGAAGTTCATTCCTTTTTACTGTTTTGTGGTATTCCATTGTATGGAAACAGAAAATTTACTTTTTTTTCTCCTGCCGATGTACTTACAGATGTTTCTAGTTTGGGGCTCTACTGACAATTTTTATTTTCATTCAGTTCAAAATATTTCCTAATGTCTATTGTAATTTCTTATTTGACTCACATGTGTTATTTATAAATATATTGTTTAATTTGCAAACATTTGGGAATTTTAAAGTTATTCTGTTGTTAATTTCTAATTTAATTATAATGTCATCATACCTTGCATTGCATAATGTAGGCAATTTAGCTAAATACTTTATGTGTACTTGGAAAGAATTTGAATCATGCAGTTTGGGTCTGTGATTTTCT
>VMDR010007239.1:0-41535 GCA_007922815.1 Macrotus californicus | reverse complement strand
CCATGCCAGTTGCTTTAATAATACAATAATTTCTGTCCGTAATAACCAAGTCATTTCATTCAGCTTTTGTAAACAGGCTAGATTTTATGGCGAAGTTGCTGTTTCACTTCAAACAGCATGTTTCCTGGGCCTTGTATTTAAATTGTTTGCTACTAAAAAAGCACAGCAGAGAGATTGAAATTTTAATGTCTTACTCCCAGGGAAAGAGTAGGAGCTAAATTGGCCCCAAAAGAGTGAGTGAGATTTTGGTAAATGAAGATCGTGGAAGATGGCCTCCTGGTAAAGACGTAGCATCGGGAGTGCAAACTTCAATTTTGGGGCAGCTACAGGAATATAACTTTTATTCTTTTACTGAAAGGGTCAGGCCCACTGTTGACAAGTGCCCTGTAGCCGACAGAACAAGGGATTTCTTTCCCTTCCTCCTGAATGGTAACCCGTAAGAGAAGCTTTGAGAAAGCAGCTGCCTCTGACCCATCTCCACACATTCCCTAACACCGCTGTGCGGTCCATTTTCTGCTTGTCTTGTTTTCTGAAGGCGATGACTTCTGTGCCTTAACCACCAACGTGTGTGGAACAGCAGATTCCTTTATTTACCTAAAATGGCCCCAGATCAAAATCTTAACCTGTGTAGGGTTGTGTTTTTGTAAATAGGACACAAGACTATATTCACCTTATTCAAACTATTGAGTCATTGATGATTTCATCTGGGTCTCCAGGTGAGGGGACCAGTGGGGTTCGCCTGTGCTCATACAGCGGCGACCCATTCAGTCACACTTCACCGGCACACCCCTAACCCACGTCTTAATTTCATTCCCACCCTCTCAGTGACTGCAATTGTGTAACTGCCCGTTTTATTTCCGAACTGCCTCAATTCCCCTTGAGTAAGCCTACGTTGGCTCTTTCTTGCTTTTGTCCTTTCAAATTTCAGCTCAATGATTTGAAAGCTATTTTGGCGGGAGGAAAGGATAAATGAGAACACGGGGTAAAAAAAAATATATAGAAATGCTACCACAGGCGTGATTTCCATAAACTGTTTGGAGATAATGGGAGCAGCTGCAATGACTTGATGAGTAGGAACTTAGGGAAGCAGTTTGGGGAAGATGATACTAAAGGCGTTTTCCTCTGTGTCTTTCTGGAATACCCTGTGATTTCAACTTATTTTTCTTTCTGTGTGTGGAGTGACATGTCCCGTCTTTGTGTTGCTGGTTTGTTTTCTGAGCACGGCATTGGATCAAGGAAAGAGCAGGCGTGCCAAGCTACGGAAGTGCTCATTCAGCAGTCCTTTCTGAGTGTACTCATGGCACAGGCACTGTTCTGGGCTCTTCACTTATAAATCATTGAACAAAACAGGCAAAGATGCTTATACATTTGAGGCCCATGTTCTGGAGGAAGGGGAGGAATATGGTATAAATAAGTAAATATTAGAGTAAGTTAGAAGAAATGCGTGCTGCAGACAAAGAAAGTGGGGCAAGTGAAGGAGGGCTGGCATTCCAGGAGATGGAGGCAGTTTAAACAGGGTTCACCTCACTGAAAACGTAGTAATAGCTCAAGACTGGAAAGAGGTAACAGAACTGGCCGACTTGGGGAAAGAGCATTACAGGAAAAGGGAAGAGTCAACGCCACAAGGCTGCCTGGCATGTCTGGGATCAGCAAGGGGCCAGGGTGGCAAGTCTGGAAGGATGAGGAGTAGAGTCACAGGAAAGAAGGCCAGAAGTGTCCTACAGGCCAGGTCCTGGGGACCTGTAGTTATTGCAAGGCTGTGGCTTTTATTCTGATGGAACCAGGCATCACTGCAGGTGTCTTGAGCAGAGCTAGGGTATGATCTAGTGTGCATTTCACAAAAACAGCGGGCTGTGGGAGGCGAAAGGGAGCCGCAGGGAGCCTGTTGCAGTAATCCAGGTGAGAGGTGGTGGCGGCCTCGGGCTAGGGCCCCAGCCCACGAGGCAGTGAGATGTGGTTGGTTCTGAATATACACGTATATGGAAGGTAGAGTCCATGGCATTTCTTGCTGGATTAGATTTGGGGCGTGAGGGGAGAGAGGAAATGATCTGGTGAAAGCAACTGGATGGAAGGAGTTACCGTCTCCTCAGATGGGCAGGCTCATCGTAGAGATTGGTCAGGGTTGAGGGAAAAAAATTATGAATTCAGGGGTGTGCAAGAGGTGAAATGTCTGTCAGATGTTTCAGTTGAAATGTCAGGAAGGCAACTGGATATACGTTTATCACAAGCAGACATCAGCAGGTTATGTGCCCAGATGTGGTATCTGACAAAATCACCGCATTCACCTGTGGAGGGCCTGGCTTTCTTTGGGCTGAATTTCCTGAACAGCCACAGAACTGAGGCAGGGGAGGTGGGGAGGGGACAGGAAGCCCCTTCCAATGTAGATGTCTGAAGCCTCTAGCTTTCCCCTCACTGGTCCCCTGCCCTGAAAACCCATAAGAGGCAGCAGGTAACCTCTTCATTTCTCCTTGAGTCATTATCATCTTTCATCTGCTTTTAGCACCTGCCCGTGGCTGCCTCCTTGTGGCAATGTCTTGAGATGGCCTCTATAGCTCCTATCTCAGCCCCCTTCTCTCCAATCTCTTTTCCGGTGTGAAAATCTGAGCCATACCCCTGCAGAAACGCTCTTACAACTAAAGTGAAGCTATTTGCTTCCTCCTGCAGAGGAACCACAATAGAACCCTGGGGCACTTCAAAGGGAGTGGGGGGAAGGGAATACAGGGGAGGGGAAAGGGGTTGGGGAGCTGGAGTGAGTCCCAGGAGAGCCCTGGCAGGTGCTGGTTTGCATCTGCAACCTGAGAGCCTGGCTGCAGCAGACGGTGGGACACGTGGAAAGTCACGCAGGACTTCCTGTCGGGTGGTGGCCTGTGGTTCTTACCCAGGACGTATGGGATAAGGAAGCTGCTGTTAAAGCTTAATTTTGAATTTAAGTAGGTGTTGTTCTTGCCTCATTTGGAAAAATGTATCTGTTTTGTGAATAATAGTAAAGTCTGTTTTGGTAGCTATGACTTCTAGGTCCATCCTAAGACCATCCTCCTAGCCCAGCTGCCACAGAGGTCTTTCTTCATTGCCCTAGGCAGGAGTGGCCTCCAGATGCAGTCCTGGCTACTGAGATAAGCAGATGTCAGCTGTGGTGTTCTTGAGAAAGCTTGTATTGTCCTGATTCTGCTGCCACCCCCTCCCCTCGCTGTCCTTGATCCAGTGCAGACCCCATGCCTGGGGTTGTACAGTCAGAAAACCCGAGAACCAGCTGGCGATCTACTTCACTCCTTTTTATGCAGAAAAAAGTCATCTGTGTTTATCCAAGTCACCTTGTCAAGTTTTACTTTTCTTGGAGCCAAAAACATGTTTGGGTTTTTTTTAAAGATTTTATTTATTTATTTTTAGACAGAGGGAGAAAGAGAGGGAGAGAAACATCAATGTGTGGTTGCCTCTCACACACCTCCTACTGGGGACCTGGCCAGCAACCCAGCTCTGACTGGGAATCGAACCCAGGACCCTTTGGTTCATAGGCTAGCACTCAATCCACTGAGCCACACACCAGTCAGGGCTGGTATTTTTCCCCATCTTCCATTTCTAAAACTAACCAATAGCATCTTTTACCTTTGACAAAAAAGATGATACATTTATCTGAGGGCCTGTTAAGCTGCATACCCCGTTTTCTAGAGACTGGAACTTGGGCGCTAAGTGGTTCTTTAGAGGCCATAGAGAATTCATGTTGTCAGAATCAGCATCTGGGAGAAAAACCGGTAAAAGGAGTTCATCAGAATTAGAATCTTAACTTTCCTGTCCCCTCCCTCGTAAAATCACTGAGGAACAAAGACAGCAAACATTCTGCATGCACGGGGCAGTGGAAGAGGAAGAGTAAATATCTCAGCCGCCTACAAAATTACCCCTGGACACGCAGCAATCGCCTGGATCCTATTTCTGAGTCAGTAATTAAGTCTTCGTTGTATTTTTAGATAGAATGCATAATCACCGTCCCTGGTTTTATTTTTTAATGCACGGCTTTCTTTTCAGAACATCTACCCCTTTTGTTCGATTTTCTTTTTCCTTTCCTTGAAAGAAAAGAATAAATACATGATTTCTTTAGGACAGTCTTCACATGTGGGTTGGATGGATACTGTGTGCAAAGTTTGAAAACTCAGCTGACTGTTGGAAAGCCAAACGGCAAATAAGTAGATTAATACTATCAGTTCGGAAGGCGGTCAGGAGTTTCTGTAAAAGCAGGTTAAAAATGTATCATCCTAACTTGAATGAAGAAAACACGTAACATTGTTTATTTTCTAAAATTGATCTTCGTTTGCTCATAAGCTCCTATTTCCAATCCATACCAGAAAAAAAAATAAATGTTTAAACACATACATTTGGGTGCCCTGATGTGTGTGTGTGTGTGTGTGTGTGTGTGTGTGTGTGTGCACGCGCGCGCGCGCCGTCAGTATGAGATTCAAGCCTAGTCAAAGGTCACACTCCCTTTTGGGGCTGTTGTCCCATTTCGGGTATCTTCTTTGATCACCAGCATGGCCCTTGCGGCAGGGACAGCCAGCTTACGTAACATCCTGTAATCGGCAGGGTGGGGTTCGTTCCGCATGCTCAGATTCCTCGTGGGATCACCCTGAAGGTCCGCAGCCTGCTTGCTCTTCATGGGTCAGCCTCTGTCCCGACTGCTCTGGCCTTGGGATGTGCCTTGGCTACTGCCAGGCTCAGGTGTTGGGATCGGTGTAAGAAGATAATTTGTCCAGTTTGTCTGGGACTGTTCTGACTTTAGTACTGAGAACCCCGTGCCTCGAGAAACGCGTCAGTCTGGGTAAACCAGGTGGTTGGTCACTCAGGATCTATGCATTCTCTGCCCTCTTTCTCCTCATCCCCTGTCCCGGGAGTGCCAGAAAGCAGTGTGAGCATTCTCACAGGACCCATAGGGACAGGCAGGGAATGCTGGACTTCCTTTTGCAGAAAGAACACCTTGCAGGAACACCCCGAGAACAAAAGGTTTTCAGGGTCCTAAGACCAGAGCACCAGCTCAAAATAAACACCCAGAAGAAAAGACTAGTTACATGGTCCAGTTTTAATTTTTTTACCTTCGTGTTACGAATCTTTATTGTAAATATATTCATTTTGTCTCTTAACCTTGCCTGAGTTCTTTCCCATCTTGGAGCCCATTGATTTTACATTGTAAATGGCTATGTTCTTTCTCTCCCTCTTTGGGCTAAATTGAATTATTAGTAGATTTCTGGAAAGCCCCATTTTCTCTTGGAAGATCTGACTCATTCCTTATTTTAAATGCATGACTGTTTCATGACCTTCTATGGTAACTTCAGGCTCCTCTTTGAACTTGACCTCCATTGCCAGGGACATTGAGTTTCTTTCAGAAGGGGCCCTGAGGGGACTTTCCTGTTTACACCTAAATGTGTAAGTCTCTGTCCTTGATGTAGCACAAAAACACACTCTCTACTACCCCAAAGCATCACACACACCCAGGGAAACCCGTGTTCAAGTCAGTTGTCTCTCTGAAGGGATTTCAAAGTGATTTTATTTTTAAGTACAAATAAAGGACTAGAGTGACAAAATTTATTTTTAAAAAGAAAACATAGTAGTGATATGCCAGAGGAGATAACTCTCCTAAAAGAGAAAGGGAAAGAAAAAAGTGAAATTAACCATTTTAAGATTCAACAGCTGCCTTCTTCTTCTTTGATGTATTGCATGTATTAGGGACAAAAGAAAACTCTATTTGCTTTTGGTGTGGCATAGTGTGGGCTTTGATATTTAAATCCCAAGGAAGCCTAGTGCATAAAAGTAATGTCGAAAGACAGCTATGCATTTGAAGATGACCAGAAAGGAAAAAGATAAGTAGCTTTAACATGTAGTTAGGTCAACTACAGAGAGATTTAAATGAGTCATTAAGTTTTCTTGCTTGCTTTTGATATTAGATTACCTGAAAAATGAAAACAAAAGCAAATAATTAAAGAACCTATTGAAACTAGTGCCTTACCAAATATTTTCTTCTTAAGATTTGCTTTTCTCAATGATTTATATATATATATATATATATTGCAGAATTTTCATTGAGTTCATTGAAAACCGGCTTTACAGGGTAATAGAGGCTCACCATGTCCTTTGTGAAAGGTAGGGAGTGGTACCCATGGCCTGATGGAAGAAGGGTTGGAGCAACAGGTCACCATCTTTTATACGGTGTCTTCCCCACCTGCTGTTTGGAAGTCAGTTGTTGGTTCCCAAATATGTTCAGGCAAGTCATCATTGCTACTGTAATGACATGGTATAGTTAAATACAAGGTATGTTTCTAAATGGGTAGAGACAGAAAGTTCCCATTAAAGCAAATTAGAAGTTTTTAGAAGGACAAGTGCCCCAGAACAAAACCACCGGTTCAGGCATGGATAAGGCAACTGGAAAACCTTCAGAGAGTCATCGGTGACTTTAGTTTTCACTGCACTTTTAGAAACCAAAACTGGAAATTGAGGGTGATGCTTTATGGGGATAGGTCATCCAGAAGGCTGGTAGATTGGAGTTACCGAATTTCTTTTTTAAAAAATTTTAATGATTGTATTGAATTTATTGGGGTGGTACTGGCTAATAAAATTATATAGATTTCAAGTGTACTGTTCTATAATATATCATCTGTATAGTGTATTGTGTGTACCATACACAATACACTATAGAGACTTGTCCCTCCAAAGTCAAGTTTCTTTCCGTCGCCAGTTACTGGTCCCCCTCCCCCCGGTCATTCTCTCCTACCTTCCCCACCCACCTTTCCCTCTTATAATCACCAGGCTGTTGTCTGTAGAATTTCAGTCAGGGGCCCAGAACAATTCTGTCTGTCTAGGGAGGCACTGAATTTACATGATGTAGAGTTTTCAGTTAAATTAAAATGGTGAAGGTATGTCTACTTTTAATTTTTTTGTTTTTTACTTCATTAAATTCAACATATTTAAGACTTCTGCTGTTCTGTAGTAATAGAAAAAAGAAAGTAGAATTCACTTTTTACTTTTGCTTTCTGCATTCCAAATAATGGAGGGGAAGAGAGGAAGGGAGGGAAGGACTATTAAATTGCATTATTCTCTGGTTTGTTCGTAGGGGATATTATCTACTTTCATTAAAACAGAAATCAGGGTAAAAATTAAAGACAGGTGTCTGTGTAGTATAGCAGTTTAAAAATGAAATTTTCTTACCCTGGTCAAGTGGTGTAGTTGGTTGGAGCATCATCCCAAACACCAAAAGACTGCCAGTTTGATCCCTGGTTGGGTCATGTACAGGAGACAACCAATCAGTGTCTATCTCTGTCTCTCTTTCTCTCTCTGTCTCTCTCTCTGTCTCTGTCTCTCTCTGTCTCTCTCTCTGTCTCTGTCTCTCTCTGTCTCTCTCTCTCTCTCTCTGTCTCTCCCGCCCTCCTTCCTCCCTCTCTAAAATCAGTGAACATATCCTCAGGTGACGGTTGAAAAAAAATAAAACTTTCTTTGAAAAATTTCCTTTACTATTTAAATGATCTTCGACCTGAGGAAAAGGAAGAAGGACTCATAGACTTCTCTATGCCAGAAAAAAACAACAGTTTTATTAAGACTTGGGATTAGTCATCATTTTTATTTTGTTTGTTAGTTGAATAGAAGTACTTCCACTTCCTCTGGTTGTATGTCTACTACCTAGAGTTTAGTTCCAGGAGGGCAAACAAGTTTAGCTTTTTAGATAGCATTGACTAAAAGTCTGTAAGTAACAACCCTTCGCCATGTTAGAGGTAAATTCTTCATTGCCTTTGTCTATGAATTCATTGAGGAATGTATTAGAGTCGGAATCCCATTTGTTTACCAAATCCCACTTCCATCAAAAAGAATGCTACATGAACAAGAGGGGGTGCAGGGGGAAGGGGCAGGGAGTATGTGTGTGTGCTTGTTTGGGATGTTGTTGAAAGTGGGTCTATAATAACTTCTAACAAACAAACTCTCATATCTGAAAAAGGCCATCTTACTCAGCAGATAGATCGATTTAAATAGACCATTTTCTATTGTTGTGTGAACGGTACACCTTCTGAGTTCCTCACATTTGTTTATAGGATTACCTTAGTTTGCCTTCAAGAAGGGATGCCAGTGAAGCTGTTATTCTAGTAGTTTCATGATCTCTGATCCTTTGGCACAGCTCCCAAAAGGCTTCATCTGCATGAAATTATTTTCATGGACACGCTTCCATGAAGGGGCCCCCCTGGGCAAATGGACATGATATTGAGGTGAATTCCTTTTTGTCTTAAACTTCAGGCATTTGAAAATTAATGAAGAAACAAAAACCTTTAAAATCTTAAAGAGGGGCGTTTCTGAAGCTGGAAACACCATCCGCAGAAAGGCAGGTTTCATTGGCATGGTTATTGTAATTCCTTAAGTCTGAGAAGGTCAAGCACAGGGTCTGCCTACACAGCAAGAAAACCACAAGATACAGAATAGGGTCTCTCCCCAAAGGGACGCACTAATAACTTCATAAGCAGTGTAAAAGCTGTGTGAGGAAGCGTGTGCTTTTCCATCGTTACAGATAATGGTTTCTGTGGGAAATTAATGAAGGGGAAGTCACGGTGGGAAGCAGCTGCTGGTGGAGGCTTCAGGGACGTGTGCTGAGCTTTAGAGGAAGTGCTGTCTCAGATGATAAGGCAGGGAGGGAAGAATGTACCAGGCAGAAACAAAGATGTGAATAGACGTGTGGAGGCACAGATGACCATGTCACATTTCTGAAACATCCAAGTGACTGAACTAGAGCAAATGCTTTGTAGGTAGTCACAGAAGAGTTCAAAGGGTACATTATTTCTTCATTCATTTATCCATTTATTCCACAACCATTCATTGATTAGCTGCCAGGTGCCAAGGATAGTGTTAACCTTTGTGAATAAGACATACCCTTATGCATCCTACATTCTTACTAATAAAAGAGACAGACACTTTTAAAAATGTAGTTATTGAGAAACCTGTGAAATGCCAAACTTGAAGCAGTGTTAATTCCACCTGGAGTCCAGGTGCGGGTGGAGAGTGTACACAGGAGCCGCCCATGGGCATATGAAGGGTGCTCCCAGTACACGGAAAGCACATACAGAAGGACATGGTGTGAGTGACAGGGAGGGCTTTCCGGAAACTCACGTAGCTATAATGTGGGGTCTTCCAGAGATTGGCAGCTTTTAGTGTGACACCAGCATGTTAAGGAGAACCAATTCGAAAAGGGCCTCGTACAGAGATGACAGTGTGTCCTCGGGGCATGAAGGAATCACTGACGGACTGGCAGGGAAGTCAACCTGCGTGTTGCCAACATGTGCTCTGGTGGTCCAAGAAGAGGTGGCCTGAGAGCCTGAACAAGGGCAGTAGCCACAGGGCTGGGTGAAAGGGTCAATCCCGTGTGTTTTGAGGTTGAACTAGGGGGAGCTCATTAGATGTGGACATCAGGAAGGTATTGGCTGGAAAGTGAAACTGGTTTCAGAGAGAGAAAGGCTTTCATAGATGAAGTATCATCCTCACTAGTCCCTGAACAATGTCTCACCTAAATATCTGTGTAGTAATAAGTGCATCAGTTAGAATGAGATTTTACTGGGATCTGGCAAAGTAGTAGTAGCAATCACATACGGTGGGGGGAGGTAAGAGGGAGGAAGTTCAAATAGGGAAAGCAGAGCTGTGAGAAGCACAGCTAACGAGTGACAAATGAATGACACAGTGGCATGAAGAGAGCACAGAAGAGGTCAAGACCTGTCCTGTCCAAGGCACAGGCTCTAGTCGAACCTAGTGGCTTTTGAACATTTAAATACCAACAGGCGTGCTGGAGTGTAAAGTACTCACTGGGTTGTGAACACTTAGTACCAATGAAGGAATGCAAAATATCCGATTCATAACTTTTCTGTTTATTTCACTTCGTATGGCTCACGTGGTATTTGCATCAGGCAGTATTGGTCTAGAATCTCTAGAGAGTTCCAGCTGGATGCTGTGCAATGGAAGAAGGACTCTCCAGGTTCTGTGTTAATCTTGTCCAAAAGTCAGTTAAAGATCCATGTGACTTCTGATGAGACTCAGTATGTCGTTCTTTGGGTTGTTTTCACTCACAGACAATGGGGATTCCCAGAAGCCCTGGGGAGTGGGCATCCTCCTGAAATGCACAGTCCCTTTTATTTAGATGTTTCCTTAAGCCCTAAATCTGCTTGTACTTACCGTCTCCAAAGAATCTCTGTACGGACTTAGGAGCCAGATGTGTTGGTTTTCTCCTGGAATATTAATTCCCTCTTCATTAAAAATAAAATAATAAATATTCAATGGAAATAGAAATGAGGCCTCAGTCAAAGAGACAAGATTTTAGTTGAGCACAAGTTAGAACTTCTTGTTTCAAAGATGAACTTCTTCCATGAAACAATCTGTCAGGCATACCGATGTGTACAAGCCAACATTCCTGAAGTAAAAGGTTGGGTCTCAATTAGATGATGCTTTCAGCTGCTAGGATCCAAGGTCCAGTTAGAGTCTGTTAGGCAAATCTGAAATTTCTTATTTCCCATGTAAGAGGCCTGAGACAGACAATCCAAAGTTCGCATGGTAACTCCAGAAAGCAGTCAGGGACCCAGACTGGAACATTTTGCTCCAACTTCCTTAGCTCATGGTTTCCATTCTTCTAACCACAAAATGACTGCTTGAACTCTAGGCATTTCATCAGCCTTTCACAAAAAATGTAAGAGGGCCCACCTCCCTTTTTAATAAGTCTTCCCAGAAGCTTCATGCAACATTTTCATGTGGCCAAATTTAGTTATGACTATAGCAAATCACAAGATACTCTCGAATTCTAGTCTCTTATTTTAGGTGGTAATATACCTGCTAAAACCTGGCAGTTTGTTACTGAGGTGGAAGAAAAGAAATTGTAATGGGATACACAAATAGCAGTTGATAGCCCAGTTGATAACTCAAAAACATAAAAAACAAAACATTTAAAAATTATGCTTCCTGAAAAAATATTTGGCACAGCATTTATAAAATTTACTCAAGCTGTATATTTTATATTTTTCCTCCAACCATTCAAAAATAAATACATTTATCAAGCCTTTTTTTGCCTTTAAGTCTCAGGCAATAGACATTTTGCTATTCAGGGTTAAACAAGATGTAGCCTCTCTCTTCAAGGATTTTATAATAGAATGGAGAGGTGGGCAGATACTCTAGTTCTTATACCGATTGTTGAAACTTCTACTTGAAATTCATCGGTTACTTCTTATAGCCCTTCGGAAAAAGACGCAGATTCTTGAAGTAGGGTAGAAGGCTCTTCTGGTCTGGTCCTTGCTTCCTTGTGGAGTCCCACTTATTCCCTCTCTGCGCCGCCCCCCTCCCCCCGCCACCAGCTATGCTGCCTCAACTCAGTGCCCAGGGTGCCAGCTCAGCGGCCCTCGCTTGCCCTGTGCTGTGGGCCTGGAGTTGCTGTACCTGTCCCCCTACTTCTCACCTGTCCCTGTCCTTATCCTCCAGATCAATTCAAAGGTAACTCACTCAGAGAAACCATCCCAGACCTAAGACTGGATCAGGTTCTTTGAAACTTCTTCCTAATCACACATGCAAGACTGTGATTACGCCTCTATCTCCTCTTCTGGACCGGAAGCTTTGTTAGAATTGGAAGCAGACCTGAATTTGCTCCCCCCTCTGGCGGGAGTGCCTCACTGTGCCTGACATGGGAGAGGCTCTGAGTTACATGCTGTTTGGTAGAATGAATGAATCAGCGAATACAATAACAGCATACACACGCACAAAGCCTATGAAAGTACAAAGAAGGAAAAGAATAATTCCAAATGGAGCCATTCAGCAATGCTTTGTGGAAGAAATGGGATTCAAATGGGTCCTTTGAAGACAGAAGAGTTAGCATCAGATAATAAGAGGCAAGGCTATCTTGGGAAAGTGGACACTTTAAACTGAGGCATGTGACATGGTTGAAATAGAGAGTTGCCACAAATTCTGAGAATACCTGAAAGAAACGTTCTAAGAATGTGTGCTCTAGTCCTTTGTCCAGAGGAGCTGTGAGCTTCTGGAGTGCGTACGGGTGCCTGTTTTTAACCGTGTGCCGTCCAGAGGACCCGCGTCACCGGATGTGATCCGTCGGAAGGAAAGCCCACTTCAACTCATTCATTCTTTAAACCTTTCTGCCTCGTTCTTCCCTGCCCATCTTTTCGGGGTCACTGGTCAGAAGACCCTAGAAGTGGGTACATCAGAAAAGAATTTACTGAAAACTATTTTTTAAATAATGCTTTAGAGATACGGAATGTTCTGAATTCTTCTCTTTAACCAATGAGTGGAGTAGAATAGGAAAATGACTGGTTTCTATTGGTGAGTTTACTGTGAAATGCTCTCTTCATGGAGAAACTGGATTTCAAAGCAACGAGTGTACAGGAAGGATGTTGGAGGAAGACATTCAAGGAGAAAAGGGGTTTGTTCAAATACAACAGTTGCCTAAGGGAGCGGTCAGTGCTGGAGCACAGCTGGTACCGGTGGGAATAAAAAATAAGTCCAAGATTATTTACAAGGTTAATCTCTGTGCCGAGAGGAGCGCTTTTGATGAAAGGGATGCACGACAGAGCTAGTTCGTGATGCAGATTCGGCGTGACCAGGCGGACATGGGCAGAGAGGGGAGAGTGTGAGGAGAAAAAGAAATGATTTTTTTTTGGACAGCAAATGTTTTAGCCCCATGCTTCTCCGTCTTTTATGTGCATATGAATCACTGGGGATCTTGTTAAAAGATAGACTCGATTCAGTGGGTCTGTAATGAGGACAGAGTTTCTGCACTTCTAACAAGCTCCGAGATGCTGCTGCTGCTCCTCGGGCCTTGCCATGAGCACAGCGACGGCCCAGGCGAGTGGGAAACGCAGCTCGGCGGTGAGAAGGAAGGCCAGTGATGTGGGCCTCGGAGGGGCAGGGGCTTATAATGAAAGAAGGAAGCCCATTTCCTTTCTCTTTTCTAGGGTAAATAAAGCAGATGATATAGAACTGATAGCGTATAACATAGCCTGGTACTGTGCTTGGAACACAGAAGCAACTAATGACCATTTTCTGAGCATCTGTTCCTCACCCGAATCACCTGTTCTCTCTAGAGTGCCATGCGGTGGATCACCATTAGAAAGGAAAACAGGAAGCTGTTTGTCAGTGAGCCACTATCTGTAAAACACAATATCTAAATTTATGGTTTCTAGGTACTTATTGGCTGACCCGTGTCTAGATTCTGTATCAGCAGCTATGTCTTCATCTGGCCCATTCATTGTAGGAAACTCTACAAGTCAGGTCTTTTGATTAGATAAGAAAAAAAATAAAGATGGCAGTGAATTTAAGAAGACATGGCATTCTGTAGCTGAGAATTGATGAAAGGCTAAACCCAAGATGGCCAAAGAACCACCAAGATCTGTCACCTCTCACCAGCATGCGATGTTCTAGTGTCCCCCTCGGTCACTCAGAATTGTCTCTGTGTGCCTCTTCCAAACTTAGTGTCCCGTGGGAGCGAGCATCCAGTTGGCTGTGCAGACATGCCTGGCAGGACCCTGACTCTCGTTCTTCTCAGTAGACGGTGCTTCCCTGCCTCCCAGCCATCCTGGAGTTGCCTCCCGAGAGAAACGTCTTCTACAGAGACTAACTCAAGCTAGGCCAAGCACAGACAACTTGTTATAAAGCTATGTGTCAGAGTGGGTTAGGGAGAAATGAATGGAAATTCAAAAGCAGGTGCCATAATAGTGGTATGACCACGGGATTTGCCAGAAAACTGGACTGCTTTTGAGAATGAAAGGAGTATGAACTGGTTCTCCCCTGGAAAAGCCAAGATGCACAGTCACCTTACGTCACCAGCATGGAGCTTGCTGAGATGGGAACAAGCAGGGCTTCTGGATTTAAGATGGTTTTAAAGACACAAGTTCGTGGACCTTTACCCGAACACTCTGCATCAACATACCTGAGCTTTCATGCACTCATCCTTTCCTCCCTCCCCCGCCCCGGGTTGCTCTGCGTATAGTTTCTGTGTCCTCATAAATTGTGGGAGAGGCATACCTTGCTTGTTTTTCTCAGCAACCCATTTCCTGTGGGGAACCCCCTTCTGTCACTTTTCAACAGACTCTGGGTTCCGTTTGGGTTCAGAGAAGGTAATCTGTCTCCAGGTACAACCCGTGGCTGCTGAGAGTGCCCTGGGGATTTGATCTGCCGGGGATGAAGGCCAGCCATCCTGGGAAACCATCTGGGATCACTAGTGGGCAGCCCTGGGCTGAGGACACAGTCGGGAAGCTTTGGGAAGATCAAAATTAGCCAGAATCTTGGTGACTGTGTTGAGCCCCCGGGCAAGCCTGCTCCCAACTCCATACTTTTCAGTGATTTAAACCAATCAATTTCCTTTTTGTGTGTGACAGCAGACTCAGTTGTCTTTTCTGGTATTTACAACTGATGCCCTCCCCACTCATGCAGCTTCAGTGCTCACAGTGCCCCATATTTGGCCCTGTAACTTCCTCCATTGTGGCCTTTGGTTAGCTGTCATTGCTAGCTGGCCAAGTGCTTTTATATTTCTTACTATAAATTCAAAATCTGTTGGCCCAAGTAATCTTGTTTTCATCAGGCTGTAGTCATAGTTGCTGCAAATAAATATTCGGCTTGGCTCCCCTAAGTCATAGGCACTGAGCAAGAGGCTGCTGTCCCCTCTATGAAGATCTGCATGGGAACCCCAGTAGGACAGGTATGGGGGCATCTGTATAAGATACAGCTTTACACTCCATAATGATTTTATCCTTGCTTTTTTACCACATCACTTGAATTACTGATATGTTTCACAGAGATGCTGTAGGAATGTTGGCGGGAGCGAGAATGGCACCAGGTGCTAGACTAGGGGGCAGACCAGACCTTGGGTCAGCAGCCTCAGTACATGAGTTCTGGCTAAGAAAGAATCCAGAGACAAGACTCAGACTACAAAAGAAAGCTTATTTAGAAAGTTACAGAGGCAAAAGAAGGGCCCTTAGCTTAGGAGAAAGGAAGGTAAAGGTAACTCACTTAGGGGGAAGAAAAGGAAGACAGGAAAGGAATGGGCACACTCCTGGGAGGAAGAGCCACTCTGGGCCCACGGTCTTGAGGGTATTTATCTGGAGGTCTCTGGGGAGGATCCCAATAGAATATTCATCAGCTTTCTAGTTGTGTCCTTTCAGGGTCATGGTCTGCACTGACGGGCTGTCCAGGGCAGGTGGTCATTAGTCAGTGCACCTGGTCCTGATGTCAGCCATGATGTCCCCTGTCTAGTGTTGCTGCTTTTCTGGGCCTGGGATATTATCTCTAGGGGTTAATGCCTAAGGGAGTGGTTGGACAAGGGCCCACATGGGAGTCACTAGAGGCTACTCTTTTGCCCCTTGTTCCTCCTCTAGTGGAGTCTTCCGCATGACTAGCAACATGCCAGGGGAGGAAAAATCAGGGGAGGGTCCGAACCACATGAGGGAAGGTTACCCAAAGGGACAGGTCCTTGTTTTTCCAGTTCTGCCCATTGCCAGGCAGCCAGAGCTTTCCACCCAGGGGCCCTTCTTTACCTGGCCATTGTCCTGTTCTGCTCAGGTCTAACTGCCTGTCATGTAAATACTTGGACAGACTACAACTCATTTGTTTCTTACATTTTAGAAAACACCTACAAAGAAAAAGCTGAATTTTGAAAAACTTCCCTTTTTCTCTATAATTATTTTTTTCTTTTGCAATGTAATCATGGGAACCCGTATCTGGTGATGGTGAGTTTAAATGGATGAAAATTATTGCTTCTTAAAAGCAACATTGAAATTTTGTAAAATAGGATGTATGCTAATTAAAGTTAAGGAACTCTGGGCAAGGAGAAAGATAAGCTTTTGTTTAAGTTCTGCAAAAGTATATTAAATATTCAAGATTAATTAAAATCTAGGGACAGATTTTTAAAGGGTGCCATTTAAAGTTTCCATAAAAGTTAATGCATTCATTATGAAGTCAAACCAGTTTGATGAACAAGGGAAGCCAATTAGTAACATGCTGAATGAAGAGTTAATTCATGTTACTTTAGGAAGTTCTTTTGTTCTGTAAAAGTTACTTATAACAGCATAATAACTGCATGCCAATACCCACAGTTTCACAAAGTGGAAGGCATAATTCATTGGGATTTATTTATATACTAAAACTAATAATAGTCCTCCAAAACTGCATCCTGAGGATTTCCACAGTGAAGATTTCATTGGTGAGAAATTCGAAAATTTGGTTTCTTTTGGCAGAAGGAAAAGAAAGTGCATCTTTTACTAGACAAGAGATTTCTGATGTGTGCATGCTGGATGAAAGAGTGATCCATTCATGTTAATAGCACTGAGAAAATTCTGGTCCCCACTTGCAAAACTGACCCGTATTCCCCGTCTCAGAACATATGACCTGGGGTAACCCTATTCTTATATCGACATAGATACACTGTAATAAAGTCAGAGGTTTTCAAGCATTTCTACCCTTGTCCATCTGACACAGTTTATTGTTTTTGGGCGTCACCAAGTAGAAAAATGTTTTCCTCATACTCTAATATAAAATTTCAAGTGCATTTCCACCTAGAAACAGTAGTCTAGAAGTTGGGAGCAGTGACTGATAATTAGGATGAGGTCTTGGGGGCTGGCCTGGGAAACAAGTTCCCTTCCAGCTTGTATCCCGAAAGGGAAAAAGCAGTCTGAATGTCAAACAAGTGACCGGCAAATGGACTTTTTCAATGGGTCTGCTGATAATCCGTAAGACATCCAAAGGACAAAAGCCTCTTCCTCCAGAGAAGAAAGTGAGGCAAATTAACCAACTTTCCCCTTTCTCACAAGTTAGGAACGGAAACAGCTTTAGGCAATGCCTCCTCACCATTGGAGCACAGAGCCTAAAGCCATCCTTCCCCTTGGCTTCCCTGCCGACCGTGTCTGATAGAGAATCAAAGATCAGCTAAACTCGCTAGTAAAAGCCCTCGTTATTCAATGGATCGGGAATACTGTGATTCAAAGCTTGTATCCTGGAAATAAAACATGGTTTGCCTATGAAAGAAACATTTCCCTCAACACTGGTATTACAAAAACATTTCCAGCGGCTTTCAAACATCGCATGTGTAAGCACCCTATGAAAGGGGACGTGAGCGAGTGAATAAGCAGATCCAGAGCAAGAGTTTATTTCCCAGGTAGGAGAATCCCTGCCCTCCTGTCTGCACTCTACCCCCTGCCTGTCTTGTCATCTTCCAGCCTGCAGGCAGCTTCCCCATGGCTCACCTTCTTGCAGATTAGAAAGCTTTCAATCCTAAATGAGGCGCCGCAGGAGACCCCTGCTTGTCTCCTAACAAAGCCCCTCGCCACTGTTCTGGGCAGCCTGTTCAGCTTGCGGGCCCTATATTCTGTGACAGAGATGCTGACTAGTGGCCAGGAATAGGGGAAGAAAGTTTTTCCTTGATGTTCGTTTGGAATATTAACAAGAGACAAAAACAAAACACAAGCAGACCCCCCGAGCTCCGTGTTCTGCATCATCCCAGTCTGCCAGGATGACTCAGTTTTATTTAATGACTTTATTTATAAACTGCCTCTGTCCAATTAAGATGGAAAACTGAGGCCAAGAGAAGAAAGAGAAGGTAGACATTAATATATTTCCTGTGCCTGAGCTTGAAATTTGGCTTGAAGTCTCTTGGAAGCTTATTCATTGGAACTATAGGATTAGCCAAAATATCCGGCTGGAGTCACCCTATTAGACTGTCTATTAGCACATTTGTGGCGATGGACTTAGTACGTTACTGATATTGCTGGGTCAAATTCAAAGAGAAATCTCCATCTGAGCTCAGACATGAACCTGCGGGATGTATCCAGAGTTAGGGCCCTAGAAGACGCGTTGTGGTCCATCCGAAATTCTGCGTCCCAATGCCATGGGCTCGCTCTTGAGTCTTTGCTTTGCAACTTGCTCTGTCGGCTAGAAAATTGACAAAAAGATGTCTTCTCCCCACCCAGTCGTCTTACCCAATGAACCTTAGAAACAGAGGTTCTGTCAGATACAAAAAGGTGCAAGTTAACCTTTACAAATAATCTCAGTGTTACCTATTGGGACCAGAAAAAAAAAAAAAAACCCTGTAAGTGATTAATGGTATAAATTTGCCGAAAAGTATAAGTTGCACCATTTATCCCGTGGATGTTGCTAGACATGAAAGCAATAATCTGCACTTACTATTTAAGATGTATAACAAGAGGACTATATGTCAAGTATTGTTTCTACTGCGGTGTCGTTAAAGAAGATTCTCCAGCAGGGCCAAGTCATTCTAAAATATTAAGTATAATTTTTTTTGTATTCTTTCGAGTTCTGAAACAACCAAAGTATATACTGAATACCACAATTTGTGACATTAAAATGAATTCTTTTCATTAAGTGTTGAGGTAACATCAAGAGGAATAAAACAAAAAAGGCAAAATGAAGTTAGAAATAGGCTGGGTTCAACATTGCTCCCTACATTTTTCCAGAGATTTAATTAATTTACTAGTTTGTTCACTCAGCAGTATTTATGGAGGGCCAGGAGAGATGCTATAGAATTCATTCATTTGTGCCCAGCTCAGGGTGTTTGCATCTGCCCCCAGCTTTATTGAGATGTAACTGGGGAATAAAAATGTAATATTAGTGTACAACTGGATGATACATATATACCTTGTGAAAGAATTCCTACAATCTAGTTAACATACCTATCACCTCACATGGTTACCTCTTTATGCTTACGATCTACTTTCTTAGCAAATTGCAATTATACAATATAGAATTCGGGACGGTAGTTCCCATGCTGTGTACTCGATCTTCAGAACTTATTTATCTTACAACTTATTTATCTTACAACTTTTACCAACCTTTTTTCCATTTCCCTCACCCCCAGTCCCTGCAACCAATGTTCTACTCTCTGTTTCTATGAGTTTGACATTTTTTAAATGAGTGGTCCTAAGTGATACCATATGGTACTTGTCTTTCTCTGTCTGGCTTATTTCACTGAGCATAATGCCCACCAGGTTGTCACAAATGGAAGGATTTCCTCCTTTATTTAAGGCTGAATAATATTTCATGGTGTGTGTGTATATACATGGTCTGTCCAGAAGGTACCCAGCCATGTAATATGAAAATTAGAGACATTTATTAAAGAAGATACAGGAAGTGTTGTACACAGGACAGTGACGCCTCAATCCCCTTCAAAGTAGGCACCTTGGGACCTCACACACTTCTCCCATTCGCCATCAGCTGCCCTGTTGTTGTATTTTCCTGAATCTCATTGACAGTCTGAAATTTCTTCCTTTTCAAAGGTGATTTTAGTTTTGGGAAAAATCAGAAGTCACAGGGCGCCAAATCTGGGCTGTAGGGGGGCTGAGTCACCTGGGTGATTTGATGTTTCACCAAAAAACTCTGCATGAGACATGATGCATGAGTGGGTGCGTTGTTGTGATGAAGCTGCCAGTCACTAGTTGCCCATAGCTGCAGCCTTCTGAATCATCTGAATAGTTTCTGTGGAGGAGTGTTCAAGCTTAATGCAAAATTTGATGCAGATTTGTTGCTGTATTTGCTCAGTCATTTTGAATGTGATGGCCACACAGTACACAGGCTCACTCAACAGCATCTACCGCCCCCAGTGACTAGTACAGTGAAGTAAGCATTGTTCACACACACACATTCCAGTCCACTCCCCTTGGCTGCCAGGTCACATCAATGCCATGCAAACCATTCTGGTTATATTAACAATGGCTGGACTTTTTCCAGACAGACCTCATATGTTCTATCCATCCACTGACAGATGCTGAGGTTGTCTCCACATCTTCACCACTGTGAATAATGCTGCACCGCAGGATGCTCACGTTGATAATCCGTTCCATCACTTTCTAGCACAGGTCACCATTGGCAGCAGGGATGTAGGAATGCATGTTGAAAAAGAGTCATTTAAAGAGACACACTTGAAAAGAATTATGAAATGTTAATATCATCTTAGTGTTCTAAATGGATTTTACATTGCTTATGCATTGACATTAGCAAACACTTGTTTTTAATTTGACTGTGCTCTAATGAGTGATTATTATGGACAGTTTCTAAGAGCAACCAAAAATTCTGCCTGCAAAACTGAGTTGCAGACATGAATTCATTGGTGAGTGCACTGAAATTGGGCCCATCTTTATACTCTCGTCCTCTGAGAATGCAAAATGCATGACAAAGGAGGAGGTTAGGGGGTGTTTTCTCAGTCCATCTGCAGCAGAGGACCAGAGTAAAGTCATCGCTGAGGACAACTGTGACACAGGCTGCACCAGGAAAGCGTGACCTGGGAGCACAAGTGTTCCCTAGGAGGCACCCAGGTAGCATCTCTCCTCAAAGACTTTGGTTTTGATCTTTATGAATTACATATCATCACTGCTTTGAATCAAGCTGTGGCTGGCTGGTTGTTAATTTAATAATAGCTAACGAACGAGCAGGTATTTTTGAAAAGTTGTGTTTAGTATCATTTAAAATATTATTGTAAAAGTTTATTTCCACCGTGATGCTGTTCTAACACCTGTTTTTACAGTAACAACTCATCCATGTACATACAAAAATGTCAAAACTAGAAAATGGGAAATAACTGCTGTGATGTACTTTGATAGAGAAATATTAACAGATGGTACACATGGCCGTTTCTATATGGAAAAGTTACATGGGAGGATTATCAGCATTTTTATTCACTCAAAATGTAGTCACAGCACCCATCCTTCTGTTACAAATATTTAAATATAAATTATAGTATATTTATCCACATCATATCAATTACACAATTAAAATCTGTGGGTATCTGATATGTTCTAGTATGTATGTGTATGTATATGTTTATATGTATATATATACACACATATTCTGATATAAATAAATGCTGATATATATCACTGATTATATATAATTATACACACTGCTGATTGTATGTACATATAATATACCAGTTGTATTATTATATCTGATTATTACATATCTCTATGTCTATGTATAATATATAGATATATAATAGCTATAACCAGTAGTATTCCAATACTTCAATGCAATTTTCTTCCCTGCTAGCATCCTGAATTTATAATCATTCCATATTAAAGCAAAGAAGCACATAACTCATTTCCGAGGTGTTTGGACCGTGACAGATGCAATCTCTCTAACTAAGACATTATACAAACTGAAGAGATGGTTCAGCGGGATCACTAACACCAACTCTGTCTGAGCAGAAAAGAGTCGCAGATCATTAACCTTGACTGTACTTGAGGGTGGGACACCTTCTCATGGAGGATCACCTGGGCACAGAAATGGGCAGGGTGACATCAGAATTACCTCCCTCCCATGTGCAGTCAATGTAGTTTCTCAAAACATGTTAAATATTTGGGTATATTTTTTAGATACACACACACACAAAACTTGTTTTACTCTTGCTATTTAGTCATGTCAATTTTCATATATGACTTTCCGATATGTGAGTCTAAAAGAGAATACTGGTGATTTCAGCTCCTTTGTTAGAAATCATTTGTGGACAAGAATCAGTTGAGGGACTTTTCTGGGCCAGTCATGGAATGCAAACAGACGCTTGGATGGAATAGGGGTCGCCTGGCTTTAGAGGGGAGTTGCTAGCACTCCGAGTGTCCTGTCTGACAGTCCACTTTTTGGCCAATGACGTCTTCTAACTGCAAGACCTAGGATTCAAAACAAAAGGCATGTTCTGACCACCCTTAAGGTCCTTTTCCCAGTTCCCTAATTTAGGATTTTTGTGAAATGCCTGTGGGTGTTACGAAAGTGATGGAATTTAATTTACAGGAGCATCTTATTGAGTTAGCCCAGCCAGGCTGATTCTCATTGCAAAGATCATGTCCCTTTTATGCCCAAAGCAAAATCTGATCAAAATTCTTTATAGAGTGACCATCCCTTTCATAATCTTGATAATTATAGAAAGAACACGTACTGCTTACATTTTTGAAGTGGTTCCAAAACCATTTTCCCCATTGTGTGTATATTTGATAAACAAGCAATTCCCTGAATCTTCCTCCCTCCATGGCCCCAGTCCCGAAGCTCATTACATCACTGTCTACCTTTCCTACTCTGGGGGTTCAAAGACCTCTGGGCCAATGCCTGTTCTTTGCAGGTTTCAATGCCACGTGCTCCAATAACTCTCCTGCTGTATTCTTCAGAGCTTTCAATATGGGTAGGCCATTCTTTCAATAACCTATCTCTCAATTAGTGGATCTACTCTGTCTCCTCCACTGATAGGATCTTCCAACATGTCATGGCCACTCACCTTCAAGGTCATCCCCCAAACATCAATGTCATCATTAACTACAACCACTCCATAATTTTGCTGCTCATCCTCTCCAGCTCCCTAAACCAGACGCAACAGAAAGGCATTTTTCCTACACCTCCTTCTCTCATGCCCTTACCGCCCTTCCACTCAGTCTCAGTGTCGTGTTCTGGCATCTTCATCATGCCCTGGAAATGATCTTCAATTTCTTTGCTCCTCCCTCCTTCCATTTTACTTGTTCAGAAAAACCCCAGTGCTGGTTGAGTGCCATTCTCAATGTGCTCCTTCTCTCCCCAAGGGAGCGGAATGTGGCTGGAAAACACCACTCTTAAGGCCCTACGTTCCATCTCTGTGCCCCTGACTCGCAAATTTCTATCTCTAGCTCCATCCTTGTTATAGGGCCTAAGGCCCTTCACCCAATTGCCTGCTCACAGTCATCACAGTCCAACAGCATCTCAATCTCTTTGTGTTCAAAGCCAAACTATTCATCAAAAACAAATCTTCCTCCCTCAGTTTTCTCCACTTGAGTAAATGTCAGCTCCTTTTACCTATTTACTCTGGCTGAAAAAAATATAGCTTCATTTTTGACTTTCCCTCCCACCTCCCACATCCAAAATTCAACTCATCAGAAAAGGATCTACCCTCAATATGCCCTGAATCCAGTTTTTCCTTACCATCTCTCCCAGTTCCTCTCCTGAACCATTCATTGCATTTATTGCCTCACTCACTTCTCAACTGACCAACACAGCAGCCAGGGTGATACATTTAAATGAGATAGTTTCTTCTCATTTATTGTCAAAACCAAAACCTCTTGTCAGTGGAGTTTTTATTTATAAATTATTGCCTTTGTTTACAGATGATGAAAATAATGCATGTATTCCTACATTGTTAAAAACAAACAAACTTTGTAATCCTTTTTAAAACATATTCTTCTTTATTTGTTTTTAGAGAGAAGGGAATGGAGGGAGAAAGAGAGGGAAACATTCATGTGCTAGAGAAACATTGATTGGGTTGCCTCTCACATGTGCCTAACCAGGGACCAGGCCTGCAACCGAGGCACATACCCCAACCAGGAATCGAACCAAAGACCTACTGCTTTGTGGAGCGATGCCCAACCAACTGAGCCGCACCGGTCAGGGCTGTAATTCTTTGTGTTAGTTGCACACCATGACTGTTACCTTTAAATAGGCACTGTCTCGGGTTGGGATCAGGCAGCAAAGCACTAAGAATGGATTTAAGTTGTGTTTGCAATATTACTATAGTTATTTATCTACAATCTCGTCTATTATGGTACAGAAAGAGAGCTGTTTCATGTTATAGCTCGTTGAAATATTTTTAAGGAAAATTCCTGTGGCAAAGCTTCAGATACTTCTCACCTTTGACAACACCCATCCTAACTCAGCTCTTCTGAAAAGGTCCAGAACCCAGAGACAAAGAATGGCGTTCACATCCCTGATCTGAACAACCAGCTCCAATCTGTTTGTGTCATCTCTTTGCTCTCTATCTCACTCTCAAAATTACCCCTGTGGAATTTAACATGCAGATCCTACCTACCTTCTGGATCCTTCTCTGGCAGAAATCCTTCTGTTTGTACCGGCTGACTCAAACATATCTGTGGACCCCTTGTTCCATAAGACCAAGGCAGAATATTAATCCCCTCAGTATTAATTTCATGTTTGAATTTCTCAACATTGTTGATTGAGGGGATGTTTTCTCATTGATCTGGTTACTTCTACACCCCCACGCTTCCTGCTGCTCTCCTTATGGTGAAGCGGTTTCTTCTGTCTGTCCTTGGTTACAAGGCTTCTCTCCATCTAGTGTTCAGTTGGTTATTCAGGATGGTTTTTCTACGATTCAGTTGTAATTCCAGTTTGGAGGTGGCTTGTGCAGCTCCCACTTACTCCTCTGCCATCTTGGATCTCTTGATTTGGTCATTTCTTCCTTGATTTCGTTCTAGTCCTTCGAGATGTAACATGGCATTTCCAAGTGACTCTTCCAATGCATGGTCCATTTAGTCCAACATTAAGCATAATCTTATAGCTCAAAAACTCCAATGTTGACCTCAAGTGTTAATGAACGAACTCCTGTTATTGTGGAATTCGTATGCAGACATATCTATGTAGTTATATGTCTTTTTCTATTACTTTAAGATTAGGGATTAGAAATGAGTAATTCCAATGGGGTAGTTTTATCCTGAGCCCCTGTGCCAATACACCAGGATTTTGTCTGTACCCATCGGTCATGGGGTTGGGTATGAAAATGTGTGCACAGGAGTGCCTGTTTTGCTTTTAAGTCAGTCAAATGTGCTTTAAAAAAGGAAAAGAAGAAAAAGGCCCAAATAATTAGAAAGCTCATATGTAAATATTTATTACTCCCCATTATCCTTTATAGAGTTGCTTTGGCCTCTATATTAGAGGCCAAAATTATAGAATTACTATAATTTTAATATTAAAAACTGAAGCCCCGGGCATCTGAGTGCCCTTTTGGGTGGTGGTGGCAGTAGTGGGGTGGGTGTATGTCAATGGATATAAATAAACATTTGTCATTGAATATAATCATCATAAAGTTTCCCAGCATGACTTTTTGGACCAGGGATCTCAGAGACTATACTTGAAGCTTGAAATCAGCTTCAGTTAAAATGGTTAACTGCCCCTTACCACTGAGCTCCTCCAGTGTTGACTTCAGAACTTTCCATTTGTTCCGATGCATCTTGCCATCTCGTCCCACCAGCCAGAATCTGTCCTCAGTGTCACCGCTAGAGCAGAAGATGTTCAGAATGATGGTGTCTCCAAAGGCATAGCACTTACACCTAAGGCCCTATGACTTCTGCAGTTCACAGCACGGCTGCCTCCCTCACTAATCTGCCATGTCATAGAAGGGTGCGGATGAGCATCTTCAGTGTCTGTGCCAGGAAGGTTCTCATGGTAGATTTTTAGTGGATAAATGAACATTTTTTGTTGAGTGAATGAGTGGGCGAGTGATCCTGTACTCATCCTCTAAATATAAGTGATCTTAAGTCATCACAAATAGACGTAATGTCAGGCAATTTGTGGTAAATGGCCAAGAAAATCTCAGAGGGGACAGAAACCACTTGTAACTGGGAGTGTCTGGAAAGGTTTTCCGGACTATGGGTTCTTTCAAGGGACAAAGGTAAACTCAGCGAATATGCACAACACGAATCCAATCAGAATAAACAGGCAGCGGTGACTGAGTGGGAAGAATGTAGCACATGTTTGAGAAAGTTAGACAATAGTTTGGCTAAAATACAGGAAGATAAAACATCAGACCCTCTAATGGACAGTTGGACAGTTGAGTGCTAAGTCAGACATCAGGCATTTTACTGGGTAGGTAACCCAGAGAAAAAACAACGGAGAGTTTATGAAGTACATTATAATCACACTGAAAACACAGAGACTTGAATGGCAGCCATGAGCAAGTACATAAAGTGAATAACTCACGGAAAATAGACATCTTTCCCGGATGCTTTTCCTGTTCACCGATACGGGCATATGCACTCTCTGCCTGTGATTCATTTTCCTAAGTTGCTCCAGGCTATCAGCTTTTATCTTTCCTGGGATGCAGGAAGAGGGCAAGGGTAACGCTCCATCAAAGGGGAGACACAGCGCAATTGTTCTGTTCAGGAAGTCTTTCAGTTTCTATAGGCCAACCTAAATGCATAATTCTCAGAACAGAATGCTGAAAGAGGGGACATCAAGTGGGGGAAATTGGCATATCTTAAAATTTCAGGTTGCAGTTGAATAAAAAGTACTTAGTAAAATTCATTTTCAAACAGCAACATTTACATAACAAAGAATAGTACAAACATCAAACTAAATAATGAATTTAGCTGGCTCCTGTTAAAAGAAATACTCAAGAGGAACAATTCAGCTTCATTTATCATTTGACAAATGGTAAAACTAAAGAAATCTCAAAGAGTCTACCTCAAGTTTATTTTTGCATGAAGACTTTCTGGAATGTTCTAGCCTACAGTGTACCCTCAGGACCTCACTCAATGCTTGAGCCTTTTAACCTATTCAGTATTGTGTAACAACTTTACTCTCATTAACTAAAGTTAATTATAAAACTGTTCTACATTGCTGTGGGGTATTTTATGTTTTCAACAAGATAGCATAAAGCGAGGGCTCTATCTTATGTTTTCCTTGAATCTTACACTTCTCATTTTAATGAATAAAGTTGCAATATAATTATCATTACATAAATTGCATTGAATTGGATTTGTCATCCACTTCTGCTCCAGAATGGAGAATTCAGTTTATAGTAGACATTTCTTTCTTTTGTGTGTGTGGGAGGGTTTATTAGAGGTTATGTGGCATATAATATTATATTGGTTTCAGGTGCACAACATAGTGATTCAACATTTATGTACCTGGTGATGTGCTCACCACACTAGGTCTAATTTCATCTGTCATCGAGCAAACTCATCACAGTGCCTCTGGCAGCCATCCATTTGTTCTTTGTTTCTATTTATTTTTGTTTGTTTTGATTTTTTAAATTCTACATATCAGTAAAATTGTATGATATTTGTCTTCTATGACCCTTCTTTTGGAACTGATTGTTATTTATTATTGTTCATTTTATATTATAATTCTGTACAAACTACCACTCTTTCTAGAGTGTGTTCATCAGTTAAATTCCTTGTCATTTGGTCTACCATTATTCACTTATAACATAGATTTACCCTTTAGCCCTGGCTGGCGTGGCTCAGTTAGTTGAAGCATTGTTCTGTAAACCAAAAGGTCGTGGGTTTGATTCCCAGTCAGGGCACATGCCTAGATTGCAGGATCCATCCCCCACTGGGGTATGTGCAGAGGCAACCAATCAATTTTTCTTTCATGTCAATGTTTCTTCCCCCCCACCACCCCCATCTTCCTACCCCTCTTTCTAAAATCAATAAGCATGTCCTTGGGTGAGGATAATAAAAAAAAGATTTATACTTTAATAAGAAAAAGGATAAAAGGAAGAATTCTTCCATTGTTTTATTTCTTATGTTCTATCTGCTCTTTTAAAGTTGTGCTTGACCTTGCTATATATGTTAGAGCTGAAAGTCAAGAATAGATACTTGGAATCAGCAACCTGATTCTGCTTATCCTTGTGTCTCCAACACTTGTTTTCCCCAATTGTACTTTGAGCCCAGGACAGTTATTTTTTCAGTAAGCATTTTGACGAATGCATTTGATATTTAATTTAATGAGAAAAATATTCTGCCTTCAACGAGGTCACAGTCTGGGAAGAAAGAGGTTCAATAATTACCCAGTTAATTGGCTTGATTATAAAATGGAGGCTTCCAGTTAGCAGAATTTCTGTTTAACTGGATATTCTAATTAACTCAGGATGATGAACTCATCTGTTCAGTGAGGCTGCTTAGGACAGAGAAGCCTGTATTCTAAAGGATTATTCTCAGAGATACATGCACAGGTACATAGAAATGTGAGTTGATAGTCCAAGGTATACTTTTGGAGAAGCACCATTTTGCCAACACAAGATAGCAATCCACTGGGGGGATAGTCACAAGAAAAATGAAAAGGAAAACCCATCAACTAAGCTAGGACTGCACCCTGCAGTTCTCCACCTGATGTAACCATGTCCTAGAACAGCCTCCTGCCATGGTAAGGGTGCAGGGCATCGTGTCCACGGGACACAGAGCAGGCAGCGTGTTTCTGATGAAGGGAACAGCATGGGCAGCGGATGGCAGCAAGTGCAGGCCGTTTCCTATGACTGGCTTCCGGTATTCCTCACTAGGTTGGTTTGAATAACTGGAAAAATAATGCCTTAGTCTGTTCGGGCTGAACTACAAAATATTGTAGATGGAGTAGCTTATAAACCACAAACATTTATTTCTCACAATTCTGGAGCCCAAGGAGCACAAGACCAGTGTGTGCTGGCAAAGTTGGTGTCTGGTGAACACCCACTTCTGAGAGAGCCATCTTTCCTCTGTCACCTCCCATGGCCAAGGGGGCTTTCCTGGGTCTCTTCTGCGCAGGGACTCATTCCATTCATGGGGGTGGCAACCTCGTGATCTAGTAACTTCCCAAAGGCCATACCATACCACTCCTCATACCACCACTTGGGGGCTTAGGATTTCAGCATAAGAATGGGTGGGAGGACCCAAACGTTCAGATCATAGCAGATAGTATCATCGGCCATTCTTGCTCTATTTTATTTGGGGAACAAGTATTTACTTCTACCCAATAACCTCAAACCTGTGTCAATCCTATGTAAGCCAACCAATAAAGATACTTATTGATTCCTCCCTCCGGTTACAGTAGAACTAAGTTCCCTCAGCAACAAGGCCAAACTCTCTCTCTTCCATCCTATTCTCTTTACCTTCAGAGAACCTCTACCCTACAAACTGTTCCCTTTCTTCTGCATAGATTTTACTATGAGCTTCTAACCGAATCACTGCCATAGCCTTTAAACACACTCCCGTCTGCCCCCTGTCGGTCTTGACTCACACACGTGCCTCCCCAACCTCTGCTCCCCTTTACAACCAAGACTCATGCCAGAGGCATCCCCACAGGCTCTCCACCCCATGACCCTGGCCACTCCAACCCAGCATTCGCCTCCAGCACTCAGCCAGGACAGGCCCTCCCCAAAGGTTGCTAACGACCTGTGTCTCTTCATAAGGGGACTCTCCTGTCCTGCTCTTGTTTCTCCTCTTGGAAGCCTTGGACACTATAAATCAGTCTTTCTCCTTGAAACAGACTCTTACATTGGTATCCATGACATCACGCTCTTCTTATTTTTCTCTTCTTTCTTTGGATTCTGCCCGTTCTTGCTCATTTTCTTCGTGGGCTCATTCCTGTCTGCCCAGACATGACATGAGGGTCCCTGAAGATTTGGTTGCCGTCTCTGTAACCCTTTTATTCTCATTTCTCCCATTAGGCAGGTTCATTCAGACCCATGAATTCGATTTCTGTGCGCTCCGAAAACTCCCAAATTGAAATTTTCAGTCCAGGACTGATTTTTGATACATCTGGGTTTACTGAACAGGAGTCTCAACTGTAACAGTTGGAAGACTGGACATGTTTGCCATCCCTTGTGTCCTGAAATCTGGCCTGCCCCTGCAGCTTTCTGTGTAGGAAATATACAAATGCCATTCTTCAGGTTAAGAGGCCGTGGAAAATGCTTTTCATTTTTTTGAAAACACTTGAGTGCTTCAGAGTTTCTCAACTTTTACACTATTGACATTTTGGACCAGACAACTCTTTGTTGAAGGGGTCACTCCTGTGCCTTTTAGGCTGCTCACCAGCATCCCTGGCCTATACCCACTAGATGCTGTTAGTTCACCTCCCAGTTGGAACAACCAAATCATGGCCAGGTACTGCCAAATGTCTCCTGGGAGGCAAAACCAGCCCTCAGTAAGAGCCCACTGCTTTCCCGGGAAGACGAGATAGGAAGCTTCCTTTATTAAAAAACAAATCATTCTGAAGTTTTTATGGTGTCACTGGAACTAAAGATCTCAGGCAGAAAAATAATAGGGTATCTAGTAAGTGAATTATCATTCCTGGTATACGCTAGAAATGGATAATATTATGTATAATTTATGAACATCAATATTCCCCACACTGGTTACATGCTATGAATTTCATGAATTATCTAAAATGCTCCTCACAAAATTTGTTTAAGTAAAGATTTGCCTATCACTTCACATCTGTCAGAACGGCTATTATAAAAAGGACTAGCCATAACAAATGCTGGTGAGGATGGGTGAGAAGGGAACCCTGGGGCACTGTGAGTAGGGCTGCACATTCACGGAGCCCCTATGGAAAACAGTATAGAGGTCCTTAAAAACAGAACTACCATATTATCTAGCAATTCTACTTCTGGGTATGTTTCTGAAGAAAGTGAAATCACCACCTTAAAGAGATATCTGCATCCTCACTTATTGCTGCGTTACTTACAGTAGCCAAGATATGGAAACAACCTTAAGTGTCCACTGACAGATAAGTGAATAAAAAAATACGGTGTATATACACGATGGAATGTTTTTCAGCCATGAAAAGGAGGAGGTCCTGCCTTTTGCCACAGCAGGGGTGGACATTGAGGGCATTCTGCTTAAGTGAACTAAGTCAGACAGGGACAAATGCTGGATGATCTCATTTACCCGTGGGATCTAAGAAAGAATAAACTCTTAGAAAGAACGCATGGATGGTTGCCAGAAGAGGTGGTCATGGCTGGGGGGAAGTAGGTCAACGTGGTCAAAATGTAAAAACTTCTATTGTAAAGTTAACTACAATTAATTAACATACTGGGGGTATAACATGTAACATGGTGACTATTGTTAACAATACTGTATTGTGTATTTGAAAGTTGCTAAGAGAGTAGATCATAACAATTCTCAACATGAGACAAAATTGTAACTGTAAGAGGTGAGGGATGTTGACTAAAACTATCATGGTCATCATCGCACAATATATTCATGTGTCAAAATCATGCGTTATGCACCTTAAACTCACACAACGTTGTATGTCAGTTATATCTTCATAAACCCAGGGTGGGGGGAGATTTGCCCAGAGAGAACAAGAAACAGTATTTGAGCCTTGCCAGTAACTCCAGACTATCTGATCATATCATTTCTCTGCTCCCTTCCCCCATCTCTGAAGCACAGCCACATTGTTTCTTGAAGTCACATATACTTTCCCTGTCACCCAGAGTCCCCCTGCCTGGACGGCCCCCCTCCTTTCCCTTAGCCCCTTTCGCAGTTCAGGATGTAGCTCAGACATCACCTTCCCAACAGGTCTTCCCTGCACCCCCCAAGTTACCTCTCCTCTCTCGTGCTCTCTCAGAATGTCACTGTTTTCCTTCTGCACTTGCCCGGGTTTACTAGTGAACATGCATTTGTATGATTATTTGAGTATTTATCACACCCAGTAAACTTTAAGCAAGTAGTAAAGGAATAAACTCAGAAATACAGATCCCTTGCAGCAACATACATGACTAAACTTGGAAAGAGGGAAGGGAAGGGGAGGGGAGGGAAGGGAAGGGAAGGGAAGGGAAGGGAAGGGAGCCCAGCACATGAGCTGCTACCTGGCCGCCAGCACTGTGCTTCAAACAACCCTTGTTAGACTGGTGTTCACCTCCATCACACCACTTCCCGTGCATCATAATTCTCAAATCTCCCACCATTAGTCTCTAAAGTATTATTTTTCAGCGTTGTTAAGTTGTGTGTGTGTAAATGTTGTCCACATTTAACTTTAAGAAAACTATGTTTCGGTGGGAAATGTGTTAGTGAATCATCTGAAAGTTTACTTTAATACCACCAAATTTCATCGGTTTTTAAACTGGAAATTCTACCTGCAGCCGATTGGAGTTGGAATGTAGTTGTAGTTTATTTGGTCGGAGTGTGTTTACCTTTGCCGCTTCAGAGAAAGGACTGTGACCCTGGGACATTTGTCTGGTGAGAAGAATGAAGGCCGGGGTTTGCCTGGTGAATAAGAAAGAATGAGTCCTTTGGGGCAAAAGTATCAGGACTGAATTTGACGCTTGTTCTGGAAAAGCAAGTTGAGAATGTCGTCCTGGAGGATAACGATACCTATGAAATTTTCAACCTGTTTCCAGGTGTTCATATTTTTACATCAGTTGGAATTTCTTATTGCCCACTTTCTCCTCTGTGTCCTACAAACTATAACAAAGAAGATGCGCCTCTGGGTGCTTTCAGACTGCCTATGGACAGACAGTGGCAATGCCAACACCTAGAACTCTGTATGAATGTCGAACCCAGAGTTGAAATAACAAAATCTAAAAAAGCAAATTGTTTTCTTTGGCGTGCTTCACATTTTACAGCCTGCAGAGAAACAATGACAAAATCTGAACATGCTCAAATATCTCAGAACCATGAAATTAGTACCTATTCAAATAGCAATGCTTTGTTGTAATTTTAAATAATATATGCACTTTAAAGTATTGAGAAATTTTTTATGTGCTCTCTCAATACATTATCGGTCCACTGAAATGATGAAAATTTTGTAGCAAACAAATGAAGGAGAGATACTGAAACTTACTGAAGGTCACAGACTCTGAAAGGTCAGGACTGAGAGTAGAACGTGGAAAAATACATTCTTGATGGCAATTCAACGGGCATGGTCAAGGTTACACCCTCTATTTGTCAGCAGTTCACTGTGATATGCCACTTGCTGAGCTTAATGTTTTAGAAAGCATTTTCTCTCCAAATAATAATTATGTTTTACATGTTAATTTAAAGTAGCTATATGAACATAGACACCTGCGCTTGACTACTGGGGAAAAAAAATCCTGTTTTATTTTTCCTGGCAATTGTAATGCAGAATATTTTTATTTTTCTGCACTATTTAAAATTTAATTTTGAAAGAAATGTTTCAGTTATCATTGACATTCAATATTTTTTAAGATTTTATTTATTTATTTTTAGACAGAGGGGAAGGGAGGGAGAAAGAGAGGGAGAGAAACATCAATGTGTGGTTGCCTCTCACTTGGCCCCTACTGGGGACCTGGCCTGCAACCCAGGCATGTGCCCTGACTGGGAATCGAACTGGCAACCCTCTGGTTCGCAGCCCACACTCAATCCATTGAGCTACACCAGCCAGGGCTGACATTCAATATTATGTTAACTTCAGGCAATGTAGCATATTTTGAGTTCTTCTAAGATTATTTCAAAATCAAATGGAAGTGTTACCCACCAACATATTTAGATACTGTGTACCTATCTTAACTGAATGTTTGAATTCTCTCTTCTGATGTCTATATTGAGAAATAGATGGAATTGTCCAGTGCCTTTCCAAGGAAAAAAGAAATCAAGAATAATAATATACTCAAGGTTCATAGTATCTTCTCCCCAACTGTAGTTATGTGTGTTCTCTAGCATATTCAAAAATGAAGGTCCTGCATGCTCTGCCTGTAATTGATGTTTCTATGTTATTGAGGGGAGATCGACAAGGACAAGGGGGACAGCTGGTTTTGATTATTTAGAAGAGAGGAACACGAAGTAATTTTTATAGTTCTTTTTAAGTATTTTGTGGCTTCAGTTGCACTTGGGGGTACCTGCTACTTCAGGACGTCACAGCACTTCAAGTAAATGAGGCACAGTCTGCTCTGTTAGAAAGCCCAAACCCCAGGGTTCTGGACGGCTACCCAGTCTCCTCTTCTCTCTCTTTAGACTATAGCAGTGACCTCAAAGCGTCGGCCTTTCTTCTAACACTCATACCATGTGTGATCGTGTGTACTATTTGTGGGTCAATAGACCGTGAATTCTTGCCGATTTCCTCAATGGCTTCACATTCTTAGTCCGTGGTGACAGGAGAGGGAGAATCAGAGAAGATCTTACTGATTCATTCAACAGATAGTTCTGAAGAAAGCATTTTGTGCAAGCCTGTTCTGGGTAACAAAATGCCAAGATGTTGAAATGCAAGTTTCTAGATCTCTTAAGATCAAAATCTACCCAAGAAAAAGCACAGGTCCTGTACGATTTGCCACCATAAATGGAGGAAACCCACTCAGGCTGGAAATCTACAAACTCCAGTAGACTATTTGTAAGGTAATAACTGCACTGGAACCACAGCAGCAGCAGAAGCATCCCTGCCAAGATCCCTGTGACAGTGTGTCTCAGACTTGAGCAGGCAATCAGAATCACTTGGTGGGGGACAGGGGGCACTCGCTGGAACTGATTGCTGAGCCCCCCCCCAAAATTTCCAATCAAGTAGGTCTGGAGAGGGACCAGAGAATATATATGCATTTCTAACAAACAGCCGAGTGTTCCAGAATCCACCCTTTGAGAACCACTGCCTTAGACAGTCGGATCTGAGGCCAAGTATCCGTGGCCTGCAGCAAGGAGCAAAAAAGAGCTTTCATTTTAAGGATGATTGTGATTTAGCAAGACCATAATTCAAGACCTGACCCTGTAAGCTGGTTTGTAGATTTTGCCTTATTCCAGCCTATTTTCTCATATCTAATGTCAACAGGCTGCGAGCCCAGAAGCTACAGTAGCGTCATGGGGGACCATGTTGGGTCAGGGCCTGCACTCCCTAGCTTATCAAATCCCAGCTCTGACATTGATGAACTGTGCAGTCTGGGGGAAGCTATTTACATGCTTGGGACCATGGTTTCCTCATCTCCAGAATGAGATTCGTAATGATGTCGACCCCTAGGTTTGCAGTGAGGCGTTTTTGAAATAATACCTATACTGCATTTGGAACAGAGCCTTGCAAATTGTGAGTGCTTAGTGAATCTCAGCTTTCCTTCCCTTTCTCCTTATTTTTTATTTTTACATTATTTTTTTCTGATAGCTGGCTCTTACAGGGTTTTAAAAGGTTCATACATTACCACCCAACTTATCAATTTATGGTTAAAACATACGCAAGCACTAAAGGAGTCATGGTGCCCTCCCCAGCATCATCCTCCAGAGGATCCCTGCCTGGACAACTGGAATAAGATGAGAAGCTGCGAGCAGAATCGAGAGGTTTCATTTCATTGCTCAGTCAAGCTGTTGGGCAGTTTATTCTTCACGAAAGAAATATTCGAATATCTCAAGAGATCTAATAGCCTTATTGGCCAGCCAGGGAGCCTTGTCCTTGGGGAAACATTGACGAGGAGGGTTTTTTTTGTTTTTGTTTTTGTTTTAAATGTGTTTGGCTTTTAAGGATATTTAAAACAAATGTGTTCTAGAAAATTTTAACGTATTTTTTTTTAATTTAATGATATTGTAGAGTCATGAAGAATACTGTTACCTATTATGAGGCCTGAGAAAATCAGGCTAATTTACAAGGGCAAAGTGAACTCAACAAACAAACAAAAAACAAAATCCCCCCCAAAAAATAACAATAGAAAAACAAAAAGCAGCCACGCCTGACAAGTGTAAGACACTTTCAGAGTGAGCACTGGCCAAGCAAACACCGCTCTGGACCAAGGAAAGCAGGTAGCAGTGACTTTGTTCAAGACTCCTGCAGGAGGTGAGAGAGGCCAGAAGTCGGTCCGAGTTCACCTCCGCTGAGGCACAGGGCAGGAGAGTTTTCCAGAGTCAGGGCGCAGGAGCCTCTGGGTCACCTGTGTTTGCCAATGGGCTTTGCCAGAAGGAAAGAAGGTAAACATCCTCCTGTCTTCGTGACAGCAGGTAGTTTTGTAATTTGGAGTATGGCTACTTGAGGTGGGGCTTCTTCCCCACCAAGGGACACTGGGAGAGGGGGTCATTCTCTTCCCCATGGATTACATTTCCGGGGGAGGACTCCTCCACCTCTCAATGAGGCAAAGCAAAGGTTTGCAAATGACAGGTTGTCTAATGTGGATGCCCTGAGGTTGAAACTGGAGTCAGGAGCCCCAGCGTCTGGAGGAAGCCTGTCTGATGTGGAGCCAAATTGAGGGCAGCGTTAAGGCCAGCTTGGCGGATGCTGGGACACTTCGCGTTACCAAATTTTAATCGCAGAAACAATCTGTGGCCTGAATGTACTTGGAAAGAAACCAATGAGAGAGAGAGAGATTGCTGAGAGGCCGTGCCTGGTGGATGAGAACGTCCCATTCTTTTTTATTTTCTTGTTTAGCTTTAATCACGTATAATTGACACGCAATACATTGCACCTCCTTAAGATGTAGAATCTGATAAGTTTTAACCTATGCACATGCATGTGAAAACATTACCACTTCGGTGTGATGAACATACCCATCACCTCCCAAGGCTTCCCTGGACAACATCCAGTCTCACATGTATGATGAGGAGGTAGAATGCAGGGAAGAGGGTTCCCTGTCTAACAGAGCACATGCTGCCTGAGTGAGATATCGGGCAGGAACGAGGCAGCACATAGAGGGAACCAAGGGAGATAGAGCTTTCCTTTTGTCCCAAGCTCTGAAGTTAAGCCCACATGCTCGACAGCAGCTTGGATACTTCACACAAGGTTTATTTCTCCCAAGCATGTAGCAGCTGTCCTGGTCAGTACCTAGTGTCTGTCACCCAAGGTGAGTGGGCCTCTCGCTGTGCCTTCACTCCAGTCCTGGTCTGATCTGGGTCACTCACCTTGGTGGCTTTTGTGAGCTGATCTGGAAGTGCAGTGATACCTGTGACTCACTGCCTTGTGTCACTTCCTACCCCCCCGAGAGGCTGGCAACTGTGCCAGCTGTGGGTAGAGAGGGGCAGGAATGAAATCAGGCTAGAAAGGGGGTAAAGTTCTAGAAATATGTTCCTAGAGCTGTGAACGACCACTCTTAAGAACACATAAAAGACTTCAGGTAGGTATAACACAGGAAGGCAGCAGCCTGGGGTTCAAGTGTCCCTCTCCCCGGACGGTGTGATTGTGGATAAGGTCATCAAACTGATGACCCTCAGCTTCTTCATCCAACAAGGGCTTGGCCAGATAAGGTGATGTGCAAGGTTCAGCAGAGTTCTGGCTCTGTGACTCCTGCTGGGGTGGGGGGGATGTTAGTAATGCGCACTTGATGTTCGGTGTCAGTGATGAGTCCCTGTGGGTGTGGGAACGCGAAGCTCCTGGGCACACGCTCTTCCTCCATTGTGTGAGTCCCACCTCGGATGCGGTGTGTGTGTGCTTCCACGGGCCTCTCACTTCATTGCACATGCTGGGGCTCATGGCAAGCAGATTTGGGAAGCAGACACTCCCGTTTGCAGTCCCTGCAAAGTGTTGGTGTTATAGTAGTTTGTGTGAGAGAAGAAAAGGAAGAGCAAGAGCTACCCATTTTCAACATAAGAAATTGGACATTTTATACAGCTTGAAATAAAGAGTTCTAAGGATCAATAGCAAGATTTTTGCTTTTGTAAAATGTGCCATTTGGCCACATAGCTTTGCTTGGGCACTCTGTGCTGCAACTTGTACTGACTTCATGAAACAAGAAATAAGACATCCCTCTGTGGAAAATGTATCAGTCCAGTTATTAAATACCAAATATATTCAAAATTAACCACATAGTATAAGGGGAGGTATTTTGCTAGACCAAAAAAAAACCTATTAGTATTTCAAAACCAATTAAATCCATAGGAAAGGTTTTAGAAATGGGGCTTGGGTCATCCTGGTGACACTAATCAGCATGAGCTACAGCAGAAAAATCAGAAGTCATGACTCTACTTTTAAAAGTGCAGTATTCGTATTTATTCAGTGACTGTACACAGCGTTTAACATTGCAAACCCCTCCCCCTCTTGCTCCTCGAGTAATTAATCCTGATTTGACCCCAGAAGGACAGAGCTCCCAAGACTTGGTGCTTGTGGTTTGACACATGTTCTGCATCTGTCTTAGCTCTATGATCAAAATTCCACATCCTGTCCATTCAGTCAGCAGGTATAGAGGAACTCCCACGTCCCCGAGACAGGTTCCATTTTGGACATTGACAATTGTTCTTTCCATTGAAAAGGTGGAACCTACTGCTGTTGTCTGGGTGGGAAAGTTCTGGAATGTTTCAACCTGGAGAGGGAGGGGACGTTGTGTCATACAGTTATACTCCGAGTGCCACCTCCCAGCTCTGGTTGGCCAACACCCTTTCCTGAACAGCCATCTGTCTAAGTCCTGGCTTGATAACCTTATGGACCAAGGGACTTTTAATTCCTTTTACTTGGGCTGATACTTACTCATTTTTATTTCCATACCTCTTCTCAGTTGCTCGTTCCCTCCCGAACATGCCTGCATCACAGCGTTTTTGTACTGCTGCTTTTTGCCAGCAGACGTATATTTCAAATTAATAATCAGCTGTTTCCTGGACTGAAAGCAAAGTCATTTGGCTGTTTTTTAAATACTATTTTACTCCAGCTTGCGTGGATTACAGATCATTATTTTTGCTCCAATATAACGTCTGTGTTTTGTGGGTTTCTCTTGCTTGGCAGTGCCAGAAAAGGAACGGGTCTTGCATTTTCAAGTTCTTTCTTGCCACCCCTAACCTGTGTTTTTCTGGTGGTGATAGTAGTGGTGTGTGTGTGTGTGTGTGTGTGTGTGTGTGTGTGTGTGTGTGTAGTAAATCACTAAAAACAATTTTTCCAAGTCACAAATATTGTGAGATTGAATAGGTCCAGACACACCCAACTCACGTGATTCTAATAGGAGACACCATAGGTTCATTAGCAGTTTAGTTCTAAAATAAGGCAGTTGACAAATGGCAAATACATGTGTTTGGTGTGACCAGATTTAAACTTTAGAAGGTGATCATTTGCTGACTTTATCTCTACATTGTAGGCTAATGCGCTTCAATTCAGAGGCAAAGAAGAATACAGCTAATGTACTGCAAACTAAGAAACAACTTTCTTCACAACTTACCCATACGTTGTTGTACATGGCTCTCTTGGTAATTAGCTGGAAAAAATATTTTTATTTCCCCCCCTGCTACTCCAGTCCATATTTAGTTTCTACAGCTTCTAGGATGTCAGACCTTGGTTTCTCTCAGCATCGTGACACCAGGGAATGTCTTACATTTCCGGGCTTTAAGGTTTACCGTTACTTTGTGAAGTCCTTCCCAGGTCTTTTGGATTCTATCACTCCAGACCTTAGAGAAGTAGGTAAATGCACATGTGGACAAGCTTGTCGTCTGACATTCTCTTTAATATACAGTTTCATGTGTGCCAATCCTAACATTTTGAGGAATGTAATCTAAATACCCCATGCAAATAAGCATAGCTGTAACTTGCTAGTGGGGCGGCTGGTGTGATTCTACCCCAAGAAGATCAGCTTCTCCAAGAAGGACAAGTCTCCTGGCTCCGTTTGTTGGCCCCTCACTCTGGATTGTTGTTTTTATCCTTCCCTGGATCTCAGCCTGCATCCACCATTCGCATTTTCCATCCCCAGTGAAAAGTTTTTCTGTAATTTGGGTCTGTTCCCATCGGTCAGTTAGAAGAAAAGACACCCATAGGCAAGGGCTTCACTCACCTCTTTGAAGTCCCTGGAAAATCATTATTTATGCATTGGTAGTGGATCTAACCTCTGCGTACTGTGTAGAACTGCTTGATCTGGTGCTGGTTAGGAAAACATAGCAGTTGTTAAGCTTATCGCTTTCCCAACCGAGAAAGGCCGGGCAACCTCGGGCCAAGACCAAGGGCAGAGTGAGGGCGTGAAACCTCAGCACATCAGAGCCCCATGCAGGGTGAGGCAGGTTGCCAGGGTCTCGGCACAGGTGTGAAGTAATTTCCCATAAACAATTACCCTCAAAACTGGAAGTCAGTAAAATGATCTAATAAAAGGGTGAGAGAATTCCAAATCGTACCATATACTCATGTTTTGTATAAGGAGGATTTTGTTGGCTTTTTTAGAATGATCTTGTTCATTTCTTTCAGGTTGATTCTATTTTTCCAGGCATCATCTGCCCTGGTTGCCAAGAGTAAAGTCAAAACCACTACACTTTAGTTGTTAGGTTATTAAAATTACATTATAGTTCTCTCTGAATGGGTAGCCCTACATAGATGATCTAACAGTAAATGGTTCTTGAAAAACTGCATCCCAACGCGGAAAGGAGAGTTACTGAGCAGGAACCAAAGGTGAGGAACAGAGCGGATGCTGGAGAGGAGAGCAGGCATGGAAAGTGTATCCGGCAATAGGGTGCCTAACAGGATATGTCCCCACCACATCCTCTTGGCAGGGACCGATGACCTGCTTCACAAATGCTGAATGACTCTGATAGAAGGTGGGGCTGTTTCTGTCCATCTTCTGTTTGCTTTGTATTTTAGTGTTCACTTAAAAAATATAATAAATAAAACTAGCAGGACTAGGGTGGCAGAGACCCCGAGGGTGGCTCCCAAACTACCTCTCCAGCGAGAATTAGCTTGGATAGGGTACCACCTCCTAGATGTGGTCTCAGAATTGTGGGTTCAGAAACTCTATGTGCGCATTACATTGATGTTGCTTAGACTTACCAGAATAGCCTCCTGCCTCAGTTTCCATATTAGTAGGAACGAATAAAAATTATATTTGACTTGAATGTTGTGAGGGTAGAGATTGTTGAAACATTACTCAACACCAATCTTGCAATACATGTGAGTTGTCATTTCCTAGTTTTATTTGAATTCTCCACAGGCGTATGCTAGCCTATTATTTATTATTGTATTTAAGGGGGTGAGGATTATTTTCTTCTCCTTTCAGAATATTTTGTTCAGGACATCAAAATAATGGGCAAGCTGCGTTAATGTTGAGGTGATTTTTTCATGAGGAAAGAAAAAGTGGAAGAAAAGATCGGAATGGTTTAGTAGATATTTTATTAAGGCTCTCTAAAGATCTGGCGAACTACCCCCCACCCTCCCCAGGGTACCACAGAGAGACCTTCCAGCTGTCGGCAGTGTCTGTCCATCTGTCTGGCTGTCTCTCTCTGCTTTAAGATGAGAGAGTCCTGCTACTTCAGAATATCCCTGAAAACGATTCTTGTGTATTTTACTGTCATGTTTTGGACTTACCCAGAGCTTTGAGTTGCAGCCTTTAATTGGCCAGGCCACCAGTGATTGAACCAGCAGTAGATGGATGTGTAAGAAGGTAGGGATCACAGATCCACATCCAGGTCTGCCGCCATTCACAGTGGTGACCGTGGGAAAATCTAACCAACCTCTTATCTTCCTCGCCAGGAGACAATGAGAGAAGACGACTTTCTCCCAAGAGTACCTGAACACTACCTCAAGAGACTGTTTAAATTATCGAATCAGTCTGAGCTTTAATGGATAGTGATTATTTAGTTAAATTCTTATCACACACGCCAGCTGGTGGGGAACTCTTGGTGAGGAGTCAAATCAGCTACAGGCAAACGTTAAAATGTTCTATTTTGTTGGGACGTTAATTGCAATGTCTGATGAATCTTGTGCCTTCAACAAGAAGAGTAAGTGTGGATGAAAGGACTTTTCAGCAACTGATAAGAGAAGCCAGGGCAGTGTGATTAGACAGGAAGGAGCACGAGGAAACGGGGGTGGCTCCGGCTGAAGAGGAGGGCAGGGGACAGACCTCGCAGAGGCGTGTCCATCACGCTAAGACTTCCTACTCCATGCTAAGTGCAGTAGAAAGTCACAAAAAGAAATTTAAGCCAGGAAGCAGTACGATCAGGTTTTTATTTTAAAAAATTACTATGGGTCCTAGATGCAGAACAGATTTAAGGACAGACATAGCTGTGGACCCAATAAGGGACATTTGTCACTTCGACCATGATGGAGCCAGGAGGTACAGACAAGTGGATAGATTTCAGGAGACTTTTGGAGAATTATGGGTAAATAGTTGTATGTACCTATTTTTGTACACGTATTCTTCTACTGTGAATGGAACAATTTACACTATCTTAGTCCGTTTGGCTGCTCTAACAAAGTACCGTAGACTGGGTGCTTTGTAAACAACAGAAATGT
>VMDR010007238.1:0-41538 GCA_007922815.1 Macrotus californicus | reverse complement strand
TTCATAAGCACAAACAACAGTATAATGGTTGCCAGAGGGGAAGGGGGGTGGGGGAAGGTAATAAGGGGTAAAGGGGGTCAAATATATGGTGATGGAAGGAGATTTGATTTGGGGTGGTAAATACTCAGTGCAATATACAGATGATGTGTTATAGAATTGTGCACTTGAAACCTGTATAATTCTATTAACAAATGCCACCGTAATAAATTTAAAAAATAAATAAGTACTTGTTCTAAACTTTTTATTAACTCATTTAGTCATTAAAAGAGTCCTAGGAAGTAGATATTTTATTCCCATTTTATAGATAATCACGTGATACATGGAAGAATTAAAAAACCAGCCCTAAGCCACACCGCTGGTAAGTGGCATGCAACCTGAACAGAATTCAGACTCTGAGATAAGGGTTCAGACTCAATATTGGTTTAAAAGTAGGAGATCGATACAATAGCTAATATTGAGGAGGGCTCCTGGTATGAAGATGTACTTAATTAACAGGCAGATAGGAACCACTCACTCACCTTTCTGAAAGATCTCAACTCATTTTTCCAACCTCATCTCCACTCACAAGAGGTTAAACTAAAGGAATTCTAATGTGTTATCAGGCATAAACTAGCAGAACCATTGTACAAGGGGGGACACCCCAAAATGAAATTATCTTCTGCAGGGCAGGCCCCTTGTAGTAGAGGCTTCCCCCTCTAGGTGGGTATTCTAGGAGCCCATCTGTATCAGTGCACCAGCTGGTATTGCTGTAAGAGGTTGCATTCTGCTTCAGTGAATGTTTTTTGAAGATGCTTTGAACACATTTGCCCATTTCATGATGTGTGATTTATGAGTGCACCTGCCCGCACTGGGCTGAGTGTTCAGCAGTTTTTGACCAAAAACAAACCAGCATGACCCTGTGCCCCATCCTCCCTATTCACTCAATCTTGCCCCAGGCAACTTTTTTTTGTTTCCCTGGATAAAAAAAAGTCCTCAAAGGGAAAAATTTTTTGCCGGTAAGGAAGAGGTGAATCAAAAAACAGCAGAAGCACTAAAAGGCATCAAAATCAACAAGTTCAAAAACTGTTTTGAGCAGTGGAAAAATGTTGCAATGAATGCATTGCATCAAATGGAGAGGACTTTGAAGGTGACTGAAGTTTAAACATGTAAGAATAAATACACACTTTTATATAAATAAATTCCAGGTTTTTTACTCGGGTCCCCCCTCAAAAGTGATTTATTTTAAGATTTTATTTTATTTTATTTTTTTTTAGAGAGAGAGGGGAAGGGAGGGAGAAACAGAGGGAGAGGAATATCAGTGTGTGGTTGCTTCTCAGGTGGTTCCCACTGGTGACCTGGCCTGCAACCCAGGCATGTGCCCTGACAGGGAATCGAACCAGCGACCCTTTAGTTCGCAGTTTTCGCTCAATCTACTGAGCTACACCAACCAGAGCCCCCATAACTGATATTTATTGAACAGCTACTTACAGCAGGGTGGATGACAATGACCTTCCATACCAACCTCACATTATGGGTCTTGTGTGAGTTTAGCACTCAGACATCAAGAAGTATAGCCACAAAGACACAGCATGTTTTATTTGTAAAATCAACTCTACATAAAAATTATATACAGATACCCACTTGTCATAAGAGAATATACAAGGGCTACATTGCCACTTTGCTAAAAAAAACACACTTTTTAAAAATATATGAAATATTAGGCACTATCCCAACACATCTGGAAGTTATTCTAGATGGTCTCCCAGGAGGTGGCATAGAAAGTTCCAAAATCTATAGTGATTGGTTTAAAAACCAGATTTAAGAATTCTGTAGAACACACTTATCAAGATTGCTACAGAATAACCTAAAACACATTCACACTGGCACTCTCATAGGCTAAAGAATGAGGTCTTTTAAGTAGAAGTGAGTGATGGGGCGGCTTCACCTGCAGAAGAAAAAGACAGGTAGTTAATGAACAGCTGCAATGTTGCTACCAGCAAATTCAGTACAGAAAACCCAACTGACTACTCTTTGACCAATGAACACTGAGCACCTACTATGTTCAGGCGTTAGACGGGCAGGTTGAGGAGATTGAGACACGTGGCAACTTTTATCCCGGTATTTAAAGTGAATGGTTTGATCATCAACCCAGATTACATTCAAACCAGGTGGAGATTTAGTTCATTTGACTCAATGACTGCAGTGAGGGAAGACTTCTCAATAAAACCACAACATATGTGGACACATGGAAGTAGCACTTTTTCCAAACATGATCATAATTAATGTGGGACTTATCACATAGCTAGACACTATTTAAACTAAAAGAAAAAAAAAAACCTAATAAACAGAGACTTAAGCTTTGTCCTTCCTTCTGTCAACCACGTCATGTGTTGCCTGTTCTAAGGATCTCACCGAGGGGTCTTGGAAGTATGGAATCCAAGGCAATCCAAACAAGCAAGGGTTCTGTAAATTCCAGGAAAGACCAGATTTGGCAGAGGGAAGGTCATTGTCGGACTCTGTAAGTCTGTTGTCAGTAGTGCTTGGAGTGGTATCTAAAAAGGATGCGCTAAAAATTTTGAAGAAGAGAGAATTTACCTATCAGGTCAAATTTTAAAATAAGCCACTAAGTCTCATTTTAACCTGGTTGATTGCTGCCTACCCTACTTCAACAGTAGTGGCTTTACCTCCAACCCCACCACCACCCTGCCCCCTATTGATGTTTTTAGGAATAACACAATTAAAAGTTTCCCCTCCAAATGGATAAACGGTCATGGAAAAAATACAATTAAAAAAATAAAGAAAAGGAAAGAGTTCCCCACCCACCCCCATTCCACCCCCGTCAACACCCTATCATTTGGGAATCTATTCCCCAATCAAGAATGTTAGTTCTGATACCTTTATGCAGAAGTTCCCAAAGACAACCCTCACAGATTTGGAACAGGAGTCACAGATTTTTTAAATTTTCCATTAAAAGTGGAACCTAATCAACAAAACAAACAAGCGAACAAAATAGAACCAGAGACATGGAACTAAAGAACAAACTGACAGTGACCAGAGGAGTGAGGGGAGGGGGATGATGGGGAAAGAAGGGGAATGGGCAAGGAACATGTATAAGGACCCATGGACAAAAGTAATTGGGGGGTGGGGGGGATGGTGAGGGTTAAATGTGGAAGGTGGGGGTGGGCAGAGGAGAGTAATGGGGGAAAAATGGGGGGAAAATGGGAACAACTGTAATTGAACAACAATAAAAAACAATTTTTAAATAAATAAAAAATATATATATACGAGAATACTGAAAGTAGTATTTCATTGATCCTTAAGGTATAAAAAAAGTTTAGTAAATTTTCCCAAAAGCCACAGTATCTACGTTAAACAAGAACCCTAATTTCTTTTTAAAAAACACTAGTTTTTCAACCCAATAATGCCCATTCAAGTGTACAGGTGTATGTAAGTTACTACAATTAGATAACATTCGGTCTTATATAGAAGAAAAAGTTATACAGCTTAGGTCAGGATTAATTTTTTTAAACGTTTTGACAGTAGAAGGTAGAAACTGAATGCTTTTGCCACCATTCCTAGCTTTCCAAGCATCTCTGGATCTTCAGAGGGGCAACTTTGTGGCAAGGAGTGTTTAGGTCCTCACTTGCCATCTCCTAACTATGTGACTTTAAGTATTTCAACCTCTGAGCTCTATTAACCCACTTTACCGTCTCAGGGGGACCCCACAAGCAGAATCTGACCAGAAGATTTAAATACAGGTGATTTATTCTCGAAATGACCCCAGGAAGGCAATGGGGAAGCGAGAGAGGAAAATGAAGATAAGAAAAGTGTGCTATTTCAGGCAAAGTCCTTGCCTCAGCCAAACCTGGGAGAGAACTCCAAGGTCAAATGCTGCCTCACACTTTGTCCTTGAAGCAGGCAGTAGAGTCAGCTTTCTTACAAACTCCACTCAACCACAGAGGTGGGGAGAATTTTGTAAACTCCCAGGCCCAGTTGGGGTTATTAAAGGCCAAAGTGCCCAGAAGCAAGGTGAGAGGCACACAGAAATGGAGAGGACAACCCATTGGGCTTGGGCAGAGCATCTGCAATGACAAATGACACGGAGAAGTATTTCACTGGACGAAGGAATTGTTCAAACCAGCGTCATTCCAGGGCTCCAGCCCAGCTGAGCTTCACTTTCCAAACGTTTAACTTTTAACAAGCGCTTCTTAGAAAGTAAACTGTGACCCAGCTGGTCCATTAAACTCACCTGGAAACAAAGCACATTAAGGGAACTCTTACAGTGACTCCTTTGTGAATGATGGTGTAGTGGAGAGCTGAATAAAAAATCACTCCATTGGAGAAAACCTAATGGGACAAAAATACCTTTTTAATACCACCTCACACAGGGGTTTTAATGAAATTTGGACAAGGAACAGATCACATCAACATGTAAGATCTTTATACAAAAGTCTCTTCAGAGACCACCAAGAAAACACCAAGTCAGGCTCTACCAGGGATGTCGAACCCACAGTCCACGGGCCACATGCAGCTCAGGATGGCTGTGAATGCAGCCCAACACAAAATCATAATTTGCTTAAAACTTTTTCTTTTGCTCATCAGTTTTCATTACTGTTTGTGTATTTAATGTGTAGCCCAAGACAGCTCTTCTTCCAGCATGGCCCAGAGACACCAAAAGGTTAGATACCCCTGCTACATCCTCAGCGCATTTGTGGAGACAGAAATCATGAGTTGCCAGGCTGGAAACAAGGGCTACAAATTCTACTTAATAAATTTATCCTGGGATTTAGCCTTCAAATGTGACTCCTCCGGGCCCTCTGAAGCTCCTGGGGAAACAAAATGTTCAGGAGCGTCAATACCTGTTTATAAAGAGTCGGGGAATGACAGTGCGAGGTCCCAGGTCTCTGGAGAGACAGAAGGGCACTTTTATTTAAAACCATAATTGGAGGTTTGTGTGTTCTGAATACATACTTATTGTAGACACATTAAAAACACTGTGTAATGGCAGAATAAAAGTCTCCATCATTCTCACAAAGGAATAATGTCTGTAAACACATTTAGGTGTATATTTTTCTATCACATTTTTTTTTTTAATGTCGTACTGGATTACCATTTTTCAGCCTGTTAATTTTTACAGTAAATATTCTCATGTGAATAAAATGCTCACAAGGACGTTTAATAGAAGTTCAACATTTATTAACGTGGCTATCTGTCCATTATGTTTACTGCTTGTTATTTTTGTCGAGAGTCGATGAGTCGTAGGCCTGAGCAGTGGGGCTCAGTTGGTTGGGCATTGTTCCCCAAAATGAGAGGTCACTGTTTTGATTCCTGCTCAGGGCACAGGCCTAGGTTGTGGGTTCGGTCCTCAGTTGGGGCTCATAGGAGAGGCAGCCAATCGATGTTTCTCTCCCTCTCCTTTTCCCTCCCTTGCCCTCTCTCTGAAAGTAAATAAATAAAACCTTTTTTAAATAGTCTATAAATTGTCTGTAAAGTGTGGAAAATAGAGACAGTATGCTCCTTCTTATATTCAATAGTAACTTCCAGCATAGTGGAGTGAGAATCACCAAAAATCCACTTCAAAAAAAAAAAAAAACAACTGACAGAAAATGTCAAATTCAACTTTTTCAAACCTCTAGAAATGAACCTAAGTCTTTTGATGATCCAAAGAGCATGTATCCAAGAAAAACGGTGAAATCTCAGTGAGAACAATGAGCTTCAGGATATTTTAACTTGGTATATACCAATTCCCATCTCCCAAGCTCCACAGTAGCCAGAAAAACCAACAGCCTAGCAAACCCAAAGAGAATAGAATAGTCGGTGTGTGTGTGCGTGTGTGTGTTCAGTGTATTTTCCCCTAATGCACCATGAGCTCTTCAAGACCATATCCTGGGTCCCATTGGTCTTTATCCTAAAAGTACCAAATTCAAGTGTCATAAAAATGAGCAGATTCTTCATCGTTGGCCTTGACTGCACCTGCCTTGCCCTGACTCTATGCACAGTGCCGTTGCAAGCTAAGATCAGGCTGACATTCACGGGTTAGGTTATAATTTGAAATGGCCACAGCTCTTACCTCTTTCTGAATCCCACACTCAGTGACCAGATACTTAAACTCATATCCCTTCTTAGGGGTTGTGTTGGTTACAGGACAGCCAATGCCCAGAGACATTGTGTCAGAATGCAAAAAGTGATCTTGACCAAGAAGAGTTGGTTCAACCACAGCCCAGAACATAGAAGAAGTACATCCTACAGACACTGTTGAAAGAACACACCAAAAAAAGATTCAGATAAAAATTTTAGTCCTGGAGGACACTCAGAGAAAATGTGTGCATAGTCTCTTAATAAACAAATAAGTACCCCTTGGAATGCTACTGAGAGATGCAATGTGATCATTCTGATGAAGTTGTAGCAGCTGTGAGTGAAATATTAACATCAGATCAGGCTTTTGCAGGCCTATATGGAGATAATCTTCATTTCCTCCTCCCAGCACCATTTCCTTAAAAACTACAGAGTTAAACTAAACATGCGATACTGTCTCTGCTTCGCTTGTGGTGTGGGACTGCTCCCAGAGCGGGGGAGCCTCGAGCTGGTGTGCCAGCCTTGGGTCTACGGGATGAGGCCAGTGTAAATGATCAGTGAAGCCACAGCTTCTCCGTATCTTCAGGCCCTCGTCCGTAGCAGCCACACACCTTTCGTAGGTGAAGGAACAAAGGAAACCATATATTTGGGCAACTGCTAATCTTCCTATGAAATGAAGATCTGTACCTATTGTGTCTCCTGCTCTGCATCCTTCTCTAAAGCAAAAGGAAGCGTGTCTTAGATTAAAGCCTATTCATGCCTGGTGATTGTGACTGTCAGCCCGACTCAATACCCACAGCTGTGGTGCCTCATTTACTACCAGGGGTAAATGCTAAGTTTTCAGATAGAAATGCAAGGACATGTTCTACAGATAACGCTATCCAACATTATATTTTCATGATTAGGAAGCATTAGAAATAACAAGGTTAACATTTTGTACGTAAGTAACTTTGTATGTAGTACTTCTATCCAGTGACATTTTTAATAAAGAAAAAATAAATAACTTACATGAGAAAAGATCACTGTAAATTAAGCCACAAGTAGAACACATAGGGTAAGTGGGTTACAAATAACACATATTAAAAGATAACTTTATGATGCAGGAAAAATAAGAAGTGAGACGAGAAAAAATGGAGAGCTCTGTTTCCACAACCTGACTTAGAACTAACACGCAATTGCTTAGGAGGGGGCGGGGGGTTGGATTGGGAGCAGATCACTGTGGTACAATGCAAGAGCAGTCTCCCTGTGGGATGATGGGAGGGAAAGCCACACAATGGAAAATAGGTATATCTAGAAGGAAGAATATAACTATCTCTTTCCCAAACATAAGATAAACTAGATAAATCACTTACTTTGGAGTATGGGGGTGGGGCATGGAAAAGGGCAAAAGAGAAAGCATCGCTACTACAGAAGTTAGAAGAATAGAGAGGTGAGTCGTTGCTTCTGAAAGCAGCAAATAGGAACAGCCAGCAGCCTCTAAGAAACTATACCTTCAAACAAGAAAACAGGTACCTGACTCTTGCTCAGAAAAAGCCAAAATCATGCACAAAAATAATGACTGTAACCCCACAAAATCCTTCATGGTTTTGGTCATCAGCTCCCAACCAACAACCCTTGAGAAACAGGCAATTGGAAGTGCCTGACCTGCTCTGGGTAATTTTGTAGCCAATGCCACACCCAGCTGACTGCATTTACAAATTACTTTTTGCTGATTGCTTTTATTTTCTAGGGATGTGTACTGGGTTTTTCCTGATCCAAATTGCTTAATGTCTGAAAAATATGGAAAGTACAAACACAATAAACATTCTTTATAAAAGTGGCCATTTTTAAAAAATATTCCCAGAAAGACTTCTTTCTCTATCCTGAATCTGGACATTCTCATGATTGCTTCAGGACCAAAATCAGAGGTGCATATGAAATGCCACCAGCAAATCTTTGAGACTTGTGACTCCTCCAGGCCCTCTGAAGCTCCTGGGGAAAGAAAATGTTCAGGAGTATCATTGCCTGTTTATAAAGTGTCAGGGAATGACATTCAGGGAGTTATTTTGAGACTGGTTTTCAAATACAAGCAGCATCGGAATCACCTGCTGGGCTTGTGGAAACACGGGTTGCTAGGCTGTGTCCTGGAGATTTTTATTCAGGGCTGGTGTGGAGCCTGAGAATGTGCATTTCTGAAAGTTCCCGGGGGATGCTGATGCTCACAGTGCCAGGACCACATTGTGAGAACCACTGACTCAGATACTCTCCCTGCAGAGAGCACCCAACATGATCTGGAGAGCTATTTAAAAACACAGATGTGTTAGCTCCACTCCAGTCCAGTGAGACCTGCTGTAGCTGGAAGCTTTAGAGGTCACATGAATCACTGCAGTTTCTTGCCAAAAATGTCAATTCCTTTAGTCTAATATAGAGGGACAATGTCCAGGAATAGGCATTTTTACCAACTGCCCCAGGTGAAGTGTGGGGGCTTACATTTTGAGAAGCCTTGAGCACGGGGACTGTTGAGGAGGGAGAGAGCGAGGCAGGCCTCCAACTCCAGTTATTTCCATTTCACTCTCATCTGTTTTACAGTAGAGCCTTATTTTTAAAAGCCTACCAATATTAGAAATCCTCTGTGTCCTTTGAAGTGTAAGATCATAATTTTAAATAAGACATCAGATGTGCCTAGGCTATTCAATAAATGTCATCTTTGATGAATCAATGAGGAATAAAAAACTGAATCCAAATCTTACTTCGCTTCATGTACTCTCGGTATTTCCAACACCGACCTGACAGAAATGCTGTAAAATATCTATGCTAGTAGTCATGGTCATCTGAGGGTCTGGAATGACCTAAAAGAGCAGAGAGACCAGTCCAACTAGCATGACATTGGGGCAAATTCCAGAATCAGCAGTCTGAACAAAGCCTTTCCAGAAGAGGGGAAAAATAGCCTTTGCTCAAGGTAGCATTTCACTCCTCCCTCCCAGTTTCAGCCTCTTCCAGACATCCACATATGATAACAGGGGGAAAAAAGATGGGATAAATCAGTTGCCACCATGTCACTTTGTGTCACCCTCTGACGTGGAAAGGAAGGGCCTCTGCTCAGCAATGCATGCTTTCCAGGGCCTCGCTCTGGCTTTCTCCATCGTGCCTTTGCTTGGGGAAAAGATATGATGGACCAAGAGGACAAGCCCCCAGAATTCCCTGCCCAAACAGCCCTGAGCTCACACTCAGGGCCTACATGAAACCCTTCCCTGAGTCTGCCCTTCCAAGTGTGTGTACCCTGCCAAGAGGCAGCTGCCTGCTAGAAATGTGAACAGAGCTTGGATGTGTCATCTGTAGTGCCCACACATGTGCACATGGGTGGGAGGGCCCTTAGAACACAGGTCAGAGTGGGGGTTGGAAAGAGGGGAGACACTGGGCCATGGGCCACGGGTTGGGGAGCTCAGTGGAGTGGAGATGGATGATGGTACTCACCATGTGGAAATGTTCCGGAAGGGCATTCCAAGTCTGAGAATTCTGAATTAAAATCTATTTCTATCTCATTATGAATGTTGTTGGCTTGTCAAAACAGGAGGGCAGGACATATCTTGTTTAAGAGTTTCTTCAACTGATTTATAACTTTTACGTAGAGATATGGTGTATGTGTCTCCACTCATACCCTTGTTCCAGCCCCCATGCAGGCAACACAGGAGTAGACCTGAGGCCATTTATGCTCAGCTCAGAGTAACTTGTTTAGGGCCGTATCTCCTGATCACCCTAGGGGCCCTGAGGACCTTGTCTTGCTTTCCTGATAAGCCTGGAGAGACTTGGGTTTTACTAGACATTTTGGTGCTTGGCTCATTTCCCAATAGTCACACTCAGTAAGTCAAGCAAACAACCCGAATTATATAAATCTTGCATATCAGCACAAAGAGAGGAAAAAGAAAAGGAGTGCAGATTATCTCGAAGTGGATCTGCTTGATTAGATAAGGAGAGGGTGAACAGATGACTCTATTTAATGGTTGGGGCACCTTGACCCCAAACCCCAGAGGCTTCAACCCCGAATTCTCTCTCAGTCCTGGTGGAAGTCACCTCAATAGCTTACTTTTCCAGTTTGCTCCTATATAAACTTCTAATATTTACTCCAAGAAGATTATCTACTAACACGTGTCATTAGTTAATCATTTGGTTCTGGATCTGAAGAGTTTCAGCAAACATTTGACAACCTCTTATGTAGCAGGCATTTTGTGTGGTACCACAAGAAATACAAGAGCAAACAAGAAAGATTTACCCTTACCTTTGAGGAACTCACGGTCCGGCAGGAGACACACATTAAACACACACAGTTAAGAAATAATTCTGCAAGTAACTAATTGCACTTCTCAGAAGTGCTACAAAGGAAAGTACAGAGTGCCAGGACAGTAAATCACAGGAGGGCATAAGTAGGTCCGGGAGTGCAGAGAGAGCATCCCTGAATAAGAGGTATTTAATCTGAAGGAGGGGTGGGATTTGTGAGGAGATAGGAAGGAGCACCACCTGAACGCAAGCATTCAAGAGAAGAAAACCACTTATGCAAATAAGCCTTGAGGCAGGAAGGAACTTGGCACAATGGAAGAGCTGGGGAAAAGGGAGTCTGGAGCATGGTACACAAGATAGTGAAATAAATGCTGAAGAGACAGGCAAGGGTCAGACCATACAGGTGTTTAAAGATCACATTTAAAATATGGAGTTTTATTCAAAGTGCAATGGACGCCTTCAAGGTCTTAGCCCAGAAGCAAATAATCAGAATCATGGTTTGGAAGGTCACTGTGGGTGTGAGACCGTACTCAGAGCCCCCAGAGTTGCAGACATATTTTCAATTCCATGAGGACTTGAATAACTTTTAAAAACACATTACCGGACAATGAAATAGCTCTTGCACAAGAAAAACTCAAAACTGACATTTCCCTAGAGTCAAAGTGTTAGGGCACTCTGCGTCAGGCCTTGTTCCTTGTGAATTCCTTTCCTTCAGACGCGGTCTACACATTAATCAGGTTGGGGAAATGCTGCTCCAGGAGTTAGACGGACAGGGTCCAAAAGGAGGGGGCCAGTGGCTAAAACAAAAGTGTGGAAGCACAGAAATTATGGTACTGTAGACCAGAGTAATGGCAGTGAAGGCAGAGAAGCAGACTGGTCCCAGAAGGCAGCGTGTTTGACACTGGAGACTGATCAGCTCAGTGGCTGAGGGAGTCAGGTATCAGCTTGGACCATGAGACCTTGGGTCGACACAAATGAGCTGATGGTTACTGAAACAATAAGAGTTAAGAACTATGTACTGCCTGTTATGTACTTACTAGGTGCTATTCCAGTGCCCTCATGGTAATTCATAAAATTCTCACAGAACCTTAGGAACGAAGAACTATTATTATCTACATTTTATTGATAAGGAAACTGAGACTCACAGAGGTCAAAGACTTATGTAAGGCTGTTTCTGGATCTCTAGCCAGGACCACAGTCAGTGAACCAGCCTTCTCAGGATACAACAGGGGAAATGCCAGGCCAGGAGGAAGAGTTCAAGTTAGCTAATTCTGTGCTTGAGCTTGTACACGTACACGTCTTTCTCCGCTGGTGTGCCTTCTTAATGCAGCCCTCCTCAGCAGCTCCCTGGGGTTTTGCAACCTCCTACCTGGAACCCGAAGTTCCCACAGAGGAACTTTCATCCATGGATGGCTGCATCCCATATTGTTTCGGGGGGAGAGAGGGATGAGTAAGAGATCTCCTATTCCACCATCTTGCTAACCCAGAGCAAACATTTTAAAGCTAACCTGATAGTATTCACTAAAAGTTCTTGGAAGAACTGAGAGACAACATTTCTCACATGTAGCACGTGGCACTTGCCTGGCACAGCCAAAATCCACATTCATCGTTTATCTTTGTAGTTATCCTTCTGGCCTGGGAGTTCTCAGGGCATCTATCTTAGGAGAAAATCATTGGTCAAAAACCACTCTGCCTCCTGTGTGCCAGGCACTCCTTTCCTGCCTGCTCCAACTCCAGGCTTAGAACTTCTGCTTTCACATTTGTGTGTGGTAAGCCCTTGCCCCATCAAATCTAATGTCCCAGGACACATAAAAAATAACAACAGTGGAATGGAAAAGAGGGAAATACTACTGAAAATCATCATTCACCTAATTTATTCTCATTGGGATGAAGGCAAGCAACAAATGCGAACCTTGAAGGTATGGAATAGGAAACAAATTATTTCCTCATTCTCCCTGACTGCACCTTTCCAGGTTTCTTCCTGGTTTGTCATATTACTTGGAAAAATACACGTGACCACACCTACCTGAATTGCTCAATATTTGCTTGAGTAAAAGAAGCTGCAGCAAGCTGAAGCAGGAGCTCTCATTATCTTCTGTCCATCACTCAATAAATAGCCAGCCTAGTCTCCCCTCACCTTCCCAATACACTGTTGGAGAGATGAGACAGTCACACCAGCTGCCCCTAGTGGGGCTCCTATTGTTTTCTCTTATTCCAAGCCAGCTATGCACCATCTGTGGTGAGTACCCATTGATCTAATATTGCTCGAGTGTGATAGACTCCTGACAGATACTGATAGGAAACTTTGTAGAGAGTTATCTAAGACCCTATTTCAGTTCCATATGTGGATGGACTCTGTGAGTAACATAAAGGGTGGCCAGAGAGGGTAAGGAAAGTTCTACGATGTATATTATTATAAGCGGGATCATAGATTGAATGTTAACTTGCCTACCTGTTCTTTCTGTTCTCTACTACAGTGACACTATTTTTGTTCATGCCTATTGTAACTGCTTATTTTTGTTCATTTTCAATGGTAGAAAATTCACGACCCCAGAAAATTTTCAAGATCATGGAAAGTTATCTTTCAATTTTGAGATATAATCTATGTTATGAAGTTCATCCCATGGGTTTGGGGCTCAAATTTTGTGATCTACACAGAAAAAAAAAAATAATGTTAATAATCCCACTCAGATAATGAAGACTGTTCTCTTGTCATTGTTGAGTTTAGCTATTCCAAGCTACACAAGCCCCTCTCTTCAGCTTTTTCCTACAGGACATAGGTACAAGCCCCATTATCTCTTTTTTGGGTGTAGGCTCCAGCAATTATGTGGTTCTATTAAAAAATAGTAAGTAGAAGAAAGAAAAATTGGGTTCAGGTCTAGTCTGATCCCTTACTAGCTGAGTGATCCAATGCTCCTGATTTTACTTCATTCATAAATGGAGGATAATCAGAGAAGGGTGTGGAAGCAGGTGATTTCTTGAAGTCTAGTGTAGCTCTCAGATGCATGATTTCAGCATGGAAGTCTTTACCTTGGAATTGAGCTTCAAATCAATTCAAAGATGACTATATGGTGCTGTCTGTGGCTTCACCTTCCTGGTGCTCCGTAGCTGACAAGAAGAGATCAACACCACAACAGAAAGACTTGTGTTCACACAAGCTAAGTCACAGACTGCGCCAACTCTAATGTTATTTCCCAGCCTGTCATTTCTTTGTTGTATCCTAAGAATAGGGGTTCTCTCTAGAGGCTTTGAAGTTCAATTCATTGTACCAAATAATTAACTTTGTCTTTAGTGGTCAAGGAAGTTGATTTGACTTGTTGACCAGGAACTGAAAAACGTGTTTTAGAGCCAGAAAATCTGCTGAACTGGATGCTTCCACAAAATGTCAGAGATAGCCCAACAATTGTCCAATTGTACTTGTGGCAAAGCATGACCTTTCTACAATCACTGAATTCAGATCTTCCTGTTCTCTATTTTAAAATGAGGAAAGGTGGGGAAGGGAAGTCACTTGGATTCTCTAAGTATAGGGATAGAAGGTCCAGCTAAGTTAAAAATAATAATTTGTACAGTCTTTTACAATTTATTAAGTGATTTCTTGTCCAATATCTATGAAATAGGTGTTAATATACACTATTTTAAAGTGCAGAATCTGAAGGTCAGGGAAACTATGTGACTTACCCACAGTCGTAAGTTAAGGAGCACAGAATCCAGCCAAGGTCTGGCTGGACCAGGGCTCATGTTCTCCTCATTATCCCTCTAATCCATGATAATCTGGAGATGGGTAGGATTCTCTTGGAATTATAAACAAAGCACATTTAGAAATGTTTTGAGTGGTAACTAATTCTTTTTATTCTCCTCCAGTTGTTGGAGGACTCTGGATTCTCTTATTCTTTCCACCATATAATGTGATTCCCACCATCCTTCCCCCTGGGATTGGGGCAGGTTGTTGGCTAAGACTGGAGAGTTCCCCAAAGCGTGCGTGCCGCTGAATAATGATCTTGATGCTTGGTCAGTTAGGTTATCAGACAACTCCATTTGGGGCCAATCTCCAATATAACATAGAATGTTTGCCTTCTCTCCCTCAGTATTAACAAAATTGAGTTAAAAGAAGAGGGAAAAGAAAAGAACAGAATCCAGAAATTAGAAAGGGCTATAGGCTAGGAGTCAAAAGGTGTGCATTCCAGTCTCCATTAGACCTCTGATTACCGACTTTTCTTTAAGGATGCCCTCTCTAGGCCTCATATTCAAAATTAGGAAATGATACTAGATCTCTGAGGCAGGGTTGATATTCTGTCAATACCCAGTGGCAAGGAGGAACCAGGGGTTAAAATATTGGAATACTTGCATGCTGGTTGGTAAAGGAGTAGCAGGGGCTCCAGCAACACAGCCAATGACCACTGGGTTTGTCTATGTCTGTGCCATATCTGTCACTAAATATTTCAACATTACACCTGTTTCTAGCCTTAACATCTTCTGTGTATATCTTATTTTCTTCCTCCCCTGCCACAGAGTTAAGCCAAGAAAATTACTCCTGTCTAACTGTATTGCCTCTATTAAATACAATGATCAATTCAAAATATACCAGAGGAATCCAAGCTGCCAATGTCCTGTTGTCCCTCAGACTTGTTGGGATCCAGGACCAAAGCTTAGAACGACAGCTGATTCAAGAAGTCAAAGAAAATGAGGAAAAGAAGGGTGAGTACATATATTCTCTGGAAAGTTTAGGGTAACAGTTGCCTATCTATGAAGATTATCCCCAGTGAGCCCTAAAAATTGTGTCTAAAGTATCCCTTCTACATCTATCCTAGCTGTGTAAAACTTGAGGTGGCCAAGAGGTGCCTCAAAATACCAATCCCCTGCCAATTACTCTGGAGCCACTTCTTTGGGTCCTGAAAACCATTTTTCTTCAAGAGGTCACAAGGAAAAGCAAAGGAACTTATAGAGTCTTACCCATTGATGTTGCTCTATAAGATAGCTGAGTTCACAACCAGACCGGGATATGGACCACAACTAAGAAAGCTGACAATAGGGAGGCAACCATAGAGCAATAGAGATGTGGTTTGAATCCAGTCTCCTCTTTGTGCCTTTCATGTTAATACCAAGCCTCACCTTTCTGTTTAATATCAGGGGGAAATGAAGCTACCCCTTCCTACCTTTTATTGCAAGAATTATGAAAAGCCTGGGAGTTTTGATACTCTACAAGGCAGAATATAAAAGTCAATTACTACTATCCTGGCAAGGTGACACCCACGAAGAGAGAATATCCCAAGATTTCCATGATTTCTCTATTTTTCTTCTTTATTATTCTTATGAGAACTGCATGATTTCAAAAAGCTCCCATATTTCATGGGAAAAACCTAAGATTTAGCTCACATTTTTACAGTACAGGTAGAAAAGGCTCTGCTTGGGGGAATAAAGATGAGAACAGTAAAATATTAGTATAGAGTGGAACGAAAGGAAGAAGTGAGAAGTGAAATAAGTCATAAGGGAGAGAGGAGGCCAAAAATAGCAAAAGCACATGCCTTGTTAAAACTGAATGCTTTTCTTTTCAGGGTTAGATTTAACCTCAGGACAGCTTGCCTTGGTTATACTGGCTTTGGGAGCATGTCAGAACTCTGATGAAACCACTACATATGTTCACCTAGTCAGCCAACTAGAAAAGAAATTCCAAGAAGAAATTAAAAATATGGGTAAGAATCAAGTGTTCAGAGACCCTAGACAACCTTGTCTTCTTCTCCACTGACTCGGAAATGTACGAAGTTTCTTTCCACCCTTCCTTCTCCTCTTCATTTCATTCATCCCGCTCTGTCTTTGTGGATCATCTTCCCTTCTTCCCTGTTTTTACACACATTTTGAATTGTCTTTTAAAATGTGTTCAACTGAGCATGGACCCTACATCAAGGACTACCTTACATATGATGGCGTAGTCACACACACACACAACGTAGTCCTCTAGTCTTCTACAAGCTTGACTTTTAGACAAATAGTGAATCACAACCAGAAATAGCTGAGCAATACACGACACAATGTCATCAGTACCAAAGTACACACTACCAGTATGGAAAATAAAGATGGCCAAAATTACTTCATCACTGGAAACAACAGGTTGACCATGATGGCTGCTAGTGAGGTACATTGTTTTCATTTCAACTCCTACCCAGTATTGTACAACTCATTAAGTCCCTTGGACCCCACCCTTCTTTGAGATGGCCTCAACTTCTACTTGGAGCTTTGACACATTATTATTGAAAGCAAGCAAGAGGCTTGGGGGTGGGAAATCTGTGTCCTAGTCCTAGCTCTGTCACCACCTGAATATCAGGATAGTATTTTAATCTCTTCAGTGCTGGGTCTCCTCATGATAAAATGCAAGGACTTGAATTTGGTGGCTCTTTAGAATCTCTACATTTCTCAAGTTTGCTGATTCTATGAGTGATTGTCCTTTCTATTACTCACCTCTCCTTAAGTGTAAAGAAATGGGAATAAAGTAAGTAGGAATAGACTGCAGATGTATTACCCAGTACCACTGCCATGAGTAAGCGCTTTCTTTTCTCTCTGCCAGTGACACACAATGGCAACCCGCTGACTAGCTACTACCAACTCAGCCTGGATGTTCTGGCCTTGTGTCTGTTCAATGGAAACTACTCGATCACTGAAGTTAATACATACTTCACTCCAGAAAATAAAAACTTTTACTTTGGTGGTCAATTCTCAGTAGGTGAGTCATTAAACCCAATCCCCTTGATGGAGAGGACACAGCTACCAGTAGGTCTTCCCTTAGAGTTTTTCTACCAGTAAGCACTTAGATTTTTGTTCTATCCCATCTACTGTAGTCTCTTTAGAAGGGAATTTTCTATTTGAGATGAATGGAAATTGGGGGAGCAGTTAGGTCTCTTTCTAGATTTCTAGCATAGTAGAAAAACCTGGGTGCTATCCCAGCTCTTCTTTGAGTTATAGAACCAATGGACATTAACTTTTGACTTTAATTTTCCCATCTTTAAAATGAGGATAGACCATGAGATCTTCATATAAGACACTTTAGGAAGTATAAGTGTTAGAGAAAGGGAATACAGTGGAATTTATATACCACAACCCTTGCCCCCTTTTCCAGTTTATTGGAACCATTTGGATGTGTGAGTTTACTTGAACAACACAACCTCTCAAGGTGACAAGGCCCAATATTTTGATCAATAAAGTATGTATTCACAATGGGGGAGGACCAGAAATTTTCCTCTGGGTCAGCTTATCCATCCAAAAAGAAGTCCGTTCTAGGCAACTAGCATTGGTATTCAGCCTCTGTGGATCTAGATACACAAGCTCAAAGAAAATTATTCAGTATCTCTGGATAGTAAGAAGAATGTGAGATTTATCATATTCCTTTTCCTATAAAAGAAGGAACCAGGTAACAAGCCAGAAAAAAAATATCTTATTCTCCCTTCTTCCACTCTCTTGCCTCCCCCTCCCCCTTAAGGAAGTCTATTGGAAATCAATTGTTTTAAGTGCTATTTTCTAATCAGTATAATGGAAACTTTGGAAAATTACAAAGACATATTTTTTGTTTGGTGTATCATCCTTCATTTTCTCAATTCTTTTGTCAATATGGCAGAAAGATTTTTAAAAATGAAAAAAAAAACTCAAGATCTAAAAGTGGAAGATTGTTCATGTGTATGCACCTACAAATTCATGTGTTTCTATGACCAAGGTGTGAGTTAGTGAGTACAAGGTACTGGTTACTCAACATAAGGAAGGAATCCTAAAATATTTGAGTGATTAGTATTGAAGGGAACCTTGCTATATCTTGAAATCCTTCTCTCCTACCATCAACTAGCATGCCCAGCCATCCCAGTGTGCCCAGATATGTTCCTCCTTCAGCACTGGAAGTCCCACATACCAAGAAACCCATCAGTGCAGGGCACACTGGCATGGTTGGTCACCCTATTGCCAATGTTTGGTTTCCCGACAGACACTGGCGCAATGGCTGTCCTGGCCCTGACCTGTGTGAAGAGGAGCATAATAAATGGGCAGATCAAAGCAAACGAAATGGATTTAAAGCTTATCAATAACTATACAGAGTCTCTGGTAAAAAAGATTTTGCATGAGAAAAAAGAAAATGGTCTCATTGGAAACGTGTTTAGTACGGGAGAAGCTATGCAGGTAAGTCAGAGGCTAACACAGGAGACGGAGACGGGAGTCGTGGAGGAAAGCAATACCTCCATCCCTTCTTACCGGCCTCCTAAGATCTTCTAATCCATTCTGTTTCCTATACTAACTTTGATTTTACCCACATCTCCCTCCCTGCCTGAAATGTATTCTCCTTACCTTTACTCTTTACCTTTTCATAGCTGATGCTTCAATAAAACATTTTTTGATAACTTCTTCAGGAAATTCTAGAGTCTACTACAATTACAACCTGTCTTGTTCTATCATATGCAATTTCACACTTTACCATACACCACTCTTTTGAGTTTGCATCTTCCCTCTCAAATTAGATTATTGTACAAGTTGCAGGAACAGCAGCTGGTATTTAGCGACATTAACTCATTAATGCACAGAACCACCCAGTGAGAAAAGAATCACTACCTTCATTTCCTAGAATAAGAGCTTGAATCATAGAGTATCAGTAACTTGCAACTGGGGATGAAACCTAAAGAGTCGGTTTCATAACTCACACTCAGCACCTACACTGTCCTGTAAATCTTCCTTGAAGTCTCGGACATTTTTCCCTGCACTGATTTACTCAACTCTAAGAAGAGTTCAAGGAAGGCTTGCAGAAAATAATCTTCACTGAGTATGTAGGATGAATAAAGGGTTGCCATGCCGACTCAGGGTGAGAGGAACTTCAAAGGGACAGAGGATGACAGGACAAAGACCAAAGGCACCAAGGAACATTACACATTTTAGGGAGATAAAGGTGTTCGGCATGGTGAGCATAGGGTCCTTGGGAAAAATCACAGCATGAGGCTGGTGTTGCAGGCAGGGTTGTAAGGTTGTTTGTGTTGTTGTTATTATTCATGCCATCTGCCTTCTAAGTTTCAATTTAATATAAAACAGTGGTGTGTCATTCAGGCTGCAAATTTTGAATCACCTGGAGGAGCTTTTAGAAAACACTCATGTTTAGCCCTGACACCATCCAATTAATAAAGGAATGGGTATAAAGGACACATGGACAAAGCTAAAAGGGGTAGGTTCAAGGGTGGGAGGTGGGGATGAGTGGGGCGGGGGGCGTGGTGAAGGAAAATGGAGACAACTGTACTTAAACAACAATAAAAAAATTATAATCATAAAAAAATAAAATAAAATATTTGCTTACTAAAAAAAGAAATTTAGGGGTGGATCATGGGCTTTGGTCTTACTTTCATTTTTTTTATTGTTGTTCAGTTACAGTTGTCCCCATTCCCACCCCTACCTGCCATTGCTCTCCCCTGCCCCGTTCAACCCCCACTCCCAAAGACAATCCCCACCCCATTGACCTTGTCCATGGGTCCTTTGTACACGTTCCTTGACTTTACCTTCTTGTTATCTCCCTTCCCCCTCCCTTCTGCTCACTGTCAGTTTGTTCTTTATTTCCATGTCTGTGGTTCTATTTTGCTCATTTGTTTGCTTTGTTGAGTAGGTTCCACTTATAGGTGAGGTCACAGGGTATTTGTCTTTCAACTCCTGGCTCATTTCACTTAGCATAATGCTCTCCAGTTCCATCTGTGCTGTTGAGAAGGATAGGAGCTCCTTGTTTTCAGTAGTTTGGCCTTGTTTAAAAGCCCTACAGGTGATATTAATTCCCAGCAGGATCAAGAGCTTTCTGCCTGCAAGACAGTTTTTAAGAGATGTTGTATGTTCAGTTTTGTCTCTTTTAATATTCCACAAATGCTTGTTGACTTGGTTAACTTGAAGAGTCTTCAAGAAAAGATAGAAAGGGGGGACTGCTCTCCCCTCAGAAACTACAGAGCAACATCTTCGAGTCCAACCCATTTTACTCTCTGTCTTTCTCACTTGAATAGCCTCCTAATTTTCCCTACCCCATAATTCTGCTCCTTTAATCCTGTTTACATCTGCTGGCCAGATAGTTTCTGTTCAAGAACCTATGAGACTTCCCACTGTCAAGCAAATAATGCTTAACACTTCACCCTAAAATTCAAGGGTCTACTGATCTTCCCTCACCCCCTTGTCTAGACCATTCTTCTACAATGTCCCTGACTCCTCCCTACACACCTGTCCTCCCAGAGCAGGAGAAATCCCCTGGGGATTTTGCTAAAATGCAGATACTCATCATAGCCAGGCCAGGCCCTGACCACTGCTCCTCTAGCACCTTCCATCATGCTGTTCCCTCTGGGTATAGGGCTCCCCTCCTCTTGTCACCTACTGAAATGCCACCATATCATCAGGCCTACTTCAAGTACTGCCTTCCCCACCAAGGCTTGCCTTGGCCCCACCAAATGTTTAGGGCTCTTCCTCTTTTGAAAGACTGTGCCACTAAATGCTTCTCGTAGGTCATTCATCTCAGGGGCTCCTTTACAACAGTCTTTCTGTTAACGATATTTATTGAGTGCCTCCATATGACAGGTGTTGTTCCAGTGCTGGGAATACAAGAGTGAATATGGTAGAGAAAGTCTCGTTGGTGCTATCGTAGTTTGTATTATTAAACAATTCCCCATCTCCCCATTCAAAATAGTTCATAAGCTTCCTGAAGTCAGGAAATGTCTTAGTTGTACAAGGTAATTCTTTGTAGTCAATGTCAAGTGAATATTTACTGAATTAGATGTAAGCTTTCCCCTTTGTTTGAAGTAATTCTCTCTCTCTCTCCTCAGGCTCTCTTTGTCTCATCAAACAATTACAACCAAACTGAATGGAATTGTCAACAAACTCTGCATATGGTACTCAAAGAAATTTCTCAGGGATCATTCCGTATGCCAACTGCTGCAGCCCAGATCTTACCTGCCCTATTTGGAAAGACCTACTTGGATGTTAACAATGGCTTCTCTTGTGGTTCAGGTATAACACTAAAGAGAAAATTGTTGTTGCCTTTCAGCATAACACCCAAAGCACATGAGATTTAGGTGTCCTTAGGGACCAAAAGTGACCAAATAAAGCATCACAGTTCCCATATAGAACTCAGTCCTTGATATGTCATCAGAGATTGAAAGCCCCTGAGGATTTGTTCTTAACAGGGTAGTAGATGTCATTCTTGGTTTAAACATTGATAAATAAAGTAGACTTGAGGAAATGATGCCTATCTCCAAAGGGATTTTTCTGATGGCTGGATACAGAGAGATGTTCTGAGCATCTTCCCATCCTAAACAAAGTATGGCATCTCTGACCTTCCATTATGCACTGTAAGTGATCCCTTGGGGAAATAAGACATCTGTGTGGAAGGAATGTGGCAGTATTGTAAGAAATTGCAGCATGAATCATTGATTCAAACAACTGGTTTTACAACAAGATAAAGAGACTTACTCCATCACATTCATTCTTGCTTCAGCCACTGACAGGTTTAGAGAATTTGGACAAAATGTTTAATCTCTAAGGTTCAATTTTCTAATGTAAGAAACGCAAATAATAATAGTATCTAACGTAGGTTTTTGTAAGGACTGAATGAAACAGTTCATGTTAAATGACTAGTACAGTGCCTGCCACAATATTTTTTCCATAAATATTAAGAAATAAAAAGGAAAAAAAAAAGCATCCTTGTATGCTGTAGCAAAAGAAAAAAAAAAACAGGAGCCTCCACAAGGAATGGGAGAGGAGGGCAACTGAGTTGTTTAAACAGCTGGGAGTCAAGCTGAACACAGGCATTTGAAGCTGGTGAGCATCTGGTTCTAACGTCTGCTTTAGTCACGTGAGAGATCGGCCCCTTGATGATGTCACTTGCTCCTGTAGCAAATCCCCTTCTGCGTAAAGGAAAGGTGTTCATGGATAGAGGTTGGATAGGTGTGCAAACTCTAACATCATTTTTATTTCTACAAATAAATAATAATTCCTCCCTGCTTTCCCATCTCTGCCAGGCAGCTTTAACATCTCCATTCATGAGCCTGTACCTGTAGAGCCTAATAGTTCATCCTCGTGGATCTCAGTCAATTACACCGTGAAAGTCAATGAAACGTATTTCACCAACGTCACTGTGAAAACCGGCTCCGTCTTCCTGGATGTGATGAAGAAAGCTCAGCAAATCAATGAGACTGTATTTCGGTATGTCTGCACGTAACTTAAGGTTAAGGATGTGGTGTAATTTTGAAAGACTTAGTAAAAAAATACATCTGCCCGTGAATACCAAATGCATTTTAAAAACACATATTAATCAGTACCTTTGCTGACCATCTACATCTCACACCAGGGGTTTAAAAAAAGAAGTGAGACCTTTCATCTGCTAGCACATGGTAGGCATTAAATCATGGTAACTTAATGGACAAGGGAGTCCCAGGGACCTCTCTTCTGTCAGTAAAACTCCTTCAATAAATACAACTTCTTAAGTCGGTATTTTGTGTCTAGAACAGTGGTTCTTGACTGTTTTTGAGTCACTGACCTTTCTGAGTAAGATGCTCATCCCAGAAAAATGAACACACACACAAAACATTTAAATCAGAGGTTTCACAAATGCCTGGAAGCCTCTCCATGCCCACCCCATTTTTGGGGGGATTTCATGGACCCCTAGATAAAGGTTCCCTGGTTTTGAGAGGTCAAATATTAAAATTAAGATACTGACTTTTTCTCTGAAAACTATGACTTTCTTGGTTTCTTGAAGTGATTGATAATTGTTTATTGTGTTTAATAGCATCATGTAAGATGCTACAGAGAAAATCATATAATAGGAAAATATATATAATGATAAAGGCTCCTTTTAAGTGTTTCCAGGAAGATAGAGAAATGTGACTAAAGAATGTGAAACATATACTGACCATGTCACTTTTTAGTAAACAAATGTGAAATATTAAATTATTCTTCCCTATTTCTCTTTCTTAAGAGAAAACCTACTTTGCCGGTTCAATTCCCAGTCAGGGCACACACCTGGGTTGCGGGCCAGGTCCCCAGTAGAGGGTGTGCGAGAGGCAACCACACAATGATGTTTCTCTCCCTCTCTTTCTCTCTCCCTTCCCCTCTAAAAATAAATAAATTTTCAAAACCTTTAAAAAAGAGAGAGAAAACCTACTAACTTAGGACTTTGGGTGTCTCTAGGGCATCAGGTGTCTACTATGGCGGGAGGGAGGGGCAGGAACCAGGGGCATCATGCCACGCTAATTCAGCATGGATGGTGGACTGCCTGCATCAGAATCAACTGGAGTGTTTACAAAACATGCAGATTGCTGGTCCCAGCTCAGACGTACAGAATCAAAGTATCTGCAGATAGAGCCAGGAAATCTGCATTGTGGGGGTTACATTTTCAAGTAATTCTTAGGTACATTAAAGTTTGCGAAATGCCTTTAAAAATGATAAGTTCTTGTAACCCATTCACTGTCCCCACAGTTTCACTTACGTGGAGAGCTCATGGGGTCCCTACGTCACCTCTGTTCAGGGCTTGGAGGCCAACAATAATGACAGAACCTACTGGGAACTTCTGAGTGAAGGCAAACCACTGAGCCAAGGTAAGGGAGAGTATGCCAAAAGCCCCACAAAATGAAAATGCCCAGAACATTCAGAGGTGAGGGCGTGAGCTTCTGTGGGAAATGTGCCGAGGAATTGGGAGAATGATACCCATTATTTAGTGCTTTGACGGTCAAGTCAATTAACCCACTTCTTCTTCTTCTTCTCAGGAGTTGGTAGTTATGTTGTTCAGAATGGAGAAAATCTGGAGGTTCGTTGGAGCACATACTAATAAACTCAAACCTTCCTCAGCCAGATCTAATCCCTTCACAGTGGCATTCCATGGGGAAATCGGCCTCATGCCTTCCTTTTCATTGATCTCAATCAGGGTAGGAGCATCAGTAACCTCCCTTTCTCTCTTGGCATGTTCAATAAATATCAACAACTACACAAAAAGAGCACGTTCTAATCATTTCATCTTAAAGGGGGATTATTCTTAGAGGGAAGTAGCACCTCAGGAAGAAGTGAAGTGAAAGAGATTGGACCACATCTATTCAAGGCTTGCCTGATAGCTCTCTGAGTGACCTTGGGCAACTGGGGAAAATGGAAAAAAGGTTCACTGTTGCAACCACAAGCAATGAGATCAAGTAGACACCCCGTAGAGAGAATGAGCTCTCGTAGACCCAGATGCAAGAGAGGAACGGAGTGGACATACAGACCTCATACAGGCAGTGGGTTGGAAAAGAAAATGTTGCTCTGCTCAGAAGGGGAAATGTGAGGTTTATACATAAAAAGTCAACCCATAGAGTTTGAGAAAAAATATCATGCCCTCCTCCAGCTGTCTCCTGTCTCCATTGGGTCCCACTTGTTCTTTTTTCCACATTTATTTTCCTTTTTCTACCCAATAAAAATCACACTGATATTCATATCATCAGAAGAAACCTGCAAATAAAATCACCTCTAATGTTCATCTCAACAGAATTCACATGTTTTTAAAAGGGTACATCCTATTTAAGCAGCATGAGCTGGGTTATACTTTTTACTGAGGATCTGAGCTACTTACAAATACGGTCAGGAACCAGAAATGCCTTTAAGATGCCCAAGAATAAAAGGTGCTTCAGATAAAGTATCAAATTACCCATTGAAGCAACCACCAAAAGGAAAATGCCTTCAGGAGAAATTAGTCAAATTATTTTAGCCCTGGCTGGTGTGACTCAGTGGATTGAGTGCTGGCCTGCGAACCCTAGGGTCACTGGTTTGATTCCCAGTCAGGGCTCATGCCTGGGTTGCAGTCCAGGTCCCCAGTTGGGGGCATGTGAGAGGCAACCACACATTGATGTTTCTCTCCCTCTCTTTCTCTCTCCCTTCCCTTCTCCCTAAAAATAAATAAATAAAATCTTTAAAAAATTATTTTAGCAATATCTCCCTCGTTCCTCCAGTGTTTTCTTCACAACAATCTTTGCTTCCTCCCCTCCACCAGCAACCTTGCATCATAGTTGGGGCTTGAGCCTTCTTCCCACACACTGCTTTCTGGTACTCATCGTCTACCCTCAGGTCCAACTCTGCCCAGGCCTCCAGTAAATGGGTGAGACAGATGTCCTCGTAACTAGACAGCAATGGATTCTGTCCTCTTGGGTGTGTGTCATGTTTTGAAAACTAAGTTAGAGACAGGAAAAAGGCATGTTCTCCCTTCTAGGCCTCCATGGTACTGTGATTACATTGGGCCTACTCAGATAATCCAAGATAATCTTCCTATCCTGAAGTCATGCCATTTGCAAACTCAATTCCATGGGCAACCTTAATTCCCTTTACCGTGTAACCTGACACATTCACCAGTTCTAGAGATTAGGACGTGGACATTATGGGGGCTGTTATTCTGCCTACTGTTCCTTCACATGGCATACAAGGCCCTCCACCCACCAAACTGTCTTTCCCGTCTCATTCCCCACCATATGCCATGTATTAGTTATACATTGCTGCGTAACAAGTTACCCTAAAACTTAATGGTTTAAGACAACAACATTTATTATCTCACAGTTTCTGTGGGTCAGAAATCTAAGAGATGGCTTAACTGGGCCCTCTGGCTCAGGGTCTTTCACAAGGCTGCAGTCAAAATGTTGGCGGGCGCTGCCTCCATCTCAAAGTTCAACGGGGGAAGGTTCTGCTTTCAAGCTCATTCACATGGTCACTGGCAGGAGCCCTCCCTCCCTGGCTATTGGCTGCAGGCTGCTCAGTGTTTGACACATGGGCTGCTCCACAAGGCAGCTGCCAACATGGCAGCCAGCTTTTATCAGAGCAAAGAAAAACAAGAGACGGAGCGAGACCTCAAGTGAGAGGGAAGTTGGTCTTCAGTAACCTCATCCCATCATTCTTCCTGTATTATATTCATTAGAAGTGAGGCCAGCCCACACTCTGGAGATCATGCCAGGGTACATTCCAGGAAGTGGGAACATGGGGCCCTGTTAGAAGCTTTCTAGCTCACGCCAACATGTAACCTATGCTCTCCTCTCACAACCCCATTAACACTCCCCAAGAAAGAAAAACAGGCTTCACAACCCATGTCTTATATCTGTTAATCAGTTCACTCATTCAGAGACTATTCAAGCGGTGCCTACCGTGAGCTAGGTAGTATCCCAAGTGCTAGGGACAGAGCAGAGAACAAAATAGACAAAGCCCCGTCGAGTGGATGTTCTAGTGGGAAGGAGACAGACAATAAATGAACTGCACATACACTCAGTATGACAGAGGGTGAGAACTGATACAGATAAAGAGCATGGTGGGGACCAGTGGAGGCGAGCCTGTCTTATATACAATGGTCTGGGAACAGCTCTCTGAAAGCTGACCTTTGCACAGAGACATGAAAGAAGCAAGGGAGCCACCGTGAGAATATTTGGAGGAAGAGTGTCCTGGGAAGAGTGGACAGCAAGGGCAAAGGTGACTGACCAAGAGGTCACAACCTCAGCAATGTCCATATATACAAAGGAATACTGCTCAGCCACAGAAAAGATGAAACACTGCCATTTGCGACAGCATGGATGGATGTTGGGAATCTCACGCTGAGGGAAACAAGTCAGACAGGAAAAGCCAAGAACCATATGATTTCACTCATACATCGAATATAAAACTGAAAGAAACAATGAACAAAGAAGAAAAACAAACCAACAAAAACTCACAGACAACAGTATGGTGGTTACCAGAGGGGAAGGGGTTGTGGGGGTTGGTAGTAGAAGGTAAAGGGGGTCAAATATATAGTGACGGAAGGAGATTTGACTTCGGATGATGGGCACACAATGCAATATACAGATGACGTATCATAGAATTGCACACTCAAAACATATAATCTTATAAACCAATGTCACCCCCAATTAATTTAATATTTTTTACAGTTCTGTGTGGCTGGAGTGGAGTGAGCAAGGGACAAAGTGGCTGGAGACGAGGTACAACAGGGGCCAGATGCCAGATAGTACAGGGCCTCACAGGCCATTAGCAGAACTCTACTTTCATTCTAAGATGGGAGACACTGGAGGTAAAATCCAGTGGTTAGAAAACATGAGTCCCCTCCTTGTAATCTTAAGACATTATTTCCAGTTCTCTGTCACACACACACACACACACGGGGGTGGGCATAATTAGGTTCACAGTTGTCCATACAGAAAAAGACATGCAGGTTGTGATCATTAGAAGAGTGTCACTAGGAATGTCACAGTGGCGCTGTGCTCTTCGGTACAATCTCCCGAGTGCTCACGTTGCCGGCCTTCATTACGTACATTCTGTGGTCTACGTGCTGCACTCAAGCACACCTTGGCAGGGTTTTTTACCCACTTTTGCCCACACCTGTATATACTTCACACTTAAGACAGCTCATTGATCCCACATTTTCTAGTTACTTACTTTAAAAGATAACATCTGCAGCCCCGGTATTTGAAACTACTTTCGTCCCCAGATAAGGAAAGAGACGTCAAACAAAATTTCTGGGAAACTGGTCCATTGCTTTGCGTAAAGTCAAACAACTTCAAAGAGCCTAGGCTGGAACCCGGGTCACGTCAAGTTCACCGATTACATAAAGCTGGACTTCACCTGGCAGATCCTCACCCAAGAGCCTAAAAGGACATATGGAAAAGCACACACCTCAAACCATAGAGCGAGGTGGGGCCTTAGGAATCACCCAAACCTCCATGAAGCGGTTGCCGGTAGACAGGAGTTGTCTGCAGGGCGGAAAGCAGCCTGAGAGGAGGTCTTGTTTGCACTGGGCAGTAGCCAGACCTCTCAGTGTAAAGACCCAGCGTTCTGGCAAAGGGCGCTTTGTCATCACAGCCTTCACTGCGTGTGCAACCCAAGTTTCTCATTGACTGTGCTACCTAGAAGTCACCTTCAGATACCCTGGAGGGTCTATATAGTCAGCAGACTTAAATAAGCCAATGGAAATGAGTTCTATCGAGGAGAGAGAGGTCAGCCGAGGTGGTTAGGTGTGGCTGGGCTGGGCGTGGAGGGCAGCCTGTTCCATAAAGAGAAGCGTATATAAGTGAAAGTAGAGAAACACCCCAATTAATAACACTGGGATTTTTGAACGGGAGACGTGGACAGAACAGGAGAGAGAGGGATGGCCTGGTGTTCTCTTTGCCTCCTGAACCTTCTCTGGGCTATGGCTGTGACCAGCACCCAGACCCGAAGCTCATGCTGTGAGTATGCAGTGTTTCCCAAGGATGTCAGGGAAGCGGTTGCCCTGGGGATAGGCAGAAACCTCAGACCCTGAGGTCTGCTGATGACAAGGTGGTGGACGATGGCACTCACTGTAGGGATTCCAAAGAGGGTGAGTCAGGGTGCGGCGTGTGCGGTTCCTCTTTCCTGCATAAGTTCTCTGAGAGGTGGGTCTACGCACATTATGTTCGGAGAGACTGAAGCAGTGTTGCAGGAAGGACGGTGCAAAGACAGACACTCAGTGACTGATCTGACCAGGTGCCACCACCGGTGGGGATTTCGGGGCCTCACTGAGTCATATCCCAAATCTTTAATTACCTCGTCAGGTCAGAAGGGGGAAAAAGTGGATGCAAGGAAAACTGATTTCTGGAAACATGCCGCAAATAATGTGAACTGTCCAGGAGCCGGATGTATCGCTGGTAGCTGTCAAACGAAAAATGAGTCTCTTAAAGACAAAAATTGTTTGAGAAGATGTAGGAACTAATTGGCCTCAAAAGAAAGTCTCAATGTTTTTCCCATGTTTCTTTAGTCATCCCCTGAAAGGGGCATCCTGGAGAATCACAATGCTAACCCTGTTTTCCCCTGAAAGACAGCCAACGAGTTTCTGTGAAGAGGGGAGGATGGTGAGGGGTTTTGTGAACGGCCCTTCCTCTGAGCCACAAAAGGACTCATTGACAAAACCAGGGTGGGGGTGAGGGGGTGGAATCAGGGGAGTGAGGTGGGGATGGCTGGGGTGGAGGGGAAGTGGTGGGAGGTAAATGCAGACAACTGTACTTGAACAACAATAAAACCATTACAAATAAATAAATAAGCAAAATACAGACTATAGGTTTTGGCATTTCAGACACCCAGCTAAAATGAAATAAAATGATTTTTGTATTGGCTTCCACACCTGTGGTTCCCTGATTGAAAAAAAAAAATGGCTTGTTTCTTCTTAGCTGTTCCCCCGGCACAGCAGCCCTTGGTTAACGGCCTACAAGTGTCAATGGAGAACTCTGTGACCAACGCAGCCTTCCCCAACCCCAGCATCCTGATTGCCATGAACCTGGTTGGAGCCTACAACTTGGAGGCCCAGAAGCTCCTGACTTACAAGCTCATGGCCAGTGACACAGCCGGTGAGAAGTCAGAGCCTCTCTGTGCACACGCCCCCTGAACCGTTCCCCGGCCCAGCTCCCAAGTCCCTGAGCCGGCCCCAACACCAGTCTGGCCCCTGATTATACCCGAATCTTCCAAACACCTTTCCAGACACATCTGGAAAACACCTGGAAAGGAATATGTGTGAGGTCAGGACATTCAGAGAGGAGGGCAATAAAGCAGAAAGAACTCTAGATGAGAAGTAAAAACAGCGGGCTTCCAGCTCTGGCTCTGCCACTTATTAACTCTGTGACCTTGACCAGGTCTCTCGAGGCTGCTCAGCCTCATTTTTCCCCTCATTTGCAAAATGCAGGTGCATCTAATAACAACAATCACACTAAAAGTAATAATAACAAGGATAATAATAATCAAGCTTCTGTTCTGCCACCTCACAGGAGTTGCCTTGAAGCTCAAGTTAGAAAATAAAGTTAAGCCCTGACTGATGTGGCTCAGTGGATTGAGAGCTGGCCTGTGAACCAAAAGGGTCACCAGTTCGATTCCTAGTCAGAGCACATGTCTGTGTTGCGGGCCAGGTCCCCAGTGGGGGGGACATGAGAGGCAACCACACACTGATGTTTCTCTCCCTTTCTCCTTCCTTTCCCCTCTCTCTAAAAATAAATAAATAAAATCTTTAAAAAAAAAAAGAAAAGAAAGTTAAAATTAGTTTGCAACTAATATGAATTCTCGTATATGAATTTGTATAGCAGCTCTTGCTGTTTTTCTAAACAAATAGCAGGATTCTTGGTGGGTTTGTCAAGTCACACACAGGCCACTAGATGATATGTTTCTTAAGTATTTTTCCATACTTCTTTCCTTAAGAATTAAGACAGATCAAAAACTAATCATGTTATTTTTTTAAAAGTCAAAATGGTCAGGAAAGAAGCGGAGAATTCAGCCCTGGCCCCCGGCACTTTCTCTTGCCTGAAAACACCTTTCACTCCTTTGTTCTCTGCCCTACAGATCTGACCATCGGCCAGCTCGCACTCACCATCATAGCCCTCAGCTCCTCCTGCCGAGACCCCGGGAATAAAGTATCGATTCTGCAGAGACAAATGGAGAACTGGGCACCTTCACGTAAGACCTCACCAGAAGGGAGGGGAGAGTGTGGCAAATGGTCCTTCCTGAGAATTTTACACCTAGAAAGAAAAGGATGGGAGACTGCAAAGTTAGGAGAGAGACGATGTATCTCCACTCACATTCCCTTTGCTAATTCCATGGGGGAGTTACTCCCAACCCAAATGAACTAGAAAAGGCCACTAGCCCAGGGCCACAGACTTTCCATGCCATCACCTGCCCGAAGACAGCACCATCCCTTTAATTGCATTCTCATCCCTTTAATTCAAGTCTCAGAATATTTTCCTGAGAAATCTTGGCAGGCCCTGACCAGTGTGGCTCAGTTGGGCGTCGTTCCACCGAGCAAAAGGTCACTGGGTTGATTGCTGGTCAGGGCACATGCCTGGGTTAAGGGTTTGGGATGTTTCTTTCCCTCTCTTTCTCCCTCCCTTCCCCTCTCTTTAAAAATAAGTACAAAAAGGGTCGTCAAGGAACATGTATAAAGGACCCACAGGCAAGGGGAGAGTAATGTAGGGGGGTGGGGGAATGGGGACAACTGTAACTGAACAACAATAAAGAATAAAAATAAGTAAATACAAAATTTTTTAAAAAAGAAAGAAAAGAAATATTGACGGTATTTTCACCAATACAGTGTCTTTCTTTTTGGACAGGTTTTCTAGCAATGTCCAAAGCCCTTCTAAAAGGCTTGCATGTCTTTTCTCACAAATGTCCTCACTGTGGTGGATGTTAGTCTCATGAAGGCCCTCTGTCCCCTCCCAAGGCCCCAACGCCGAGGCTTCAAGCTTCTACGGGCCCAGTCTGGCGCTCTTGGCGCTGTGCCAGAAGAACCCTGAGACGACCTTACCAATAGCAGCTCGCTTTGCCAAGACCCTGCTGGCCAATTCCTCTCCCTTCAATGTGGGTGAGTCGGTGGCCACTTTCAGACTGTCAGGAGCTGGAAGCATCAAGGGCACTGAATGGTGGGGCTAGAGGGAAAAGTGGGAGGGGGAGGACCTGGGGACCAGGAAAATGTCTGCAGAGGGGCGATATTGAACAAATATTTGTTGGACATGTCAGTTAAGGAATAAACAAAAGGGAGATAGTAAAACACAGAAACCGAAACAACACTCGAAATGTCTGCCAGTTACAGAATCTCCACTCGGAACAATAAACACACCACCCGTGTTGTACCCGGGTGAATGGTTGACTCAATGCCTAGACTCAGCCTGCCCTGAGCCCTCTCTTTTACCACCACTCATGCTGCACGCTCTATTCTTCTCAAAGCTTCTCCTAGAACACCCCAGTTTGTGCTGTTAGACAGCGGCTCTCTGAACCCTGAGCCCACCCTGCACCCCTTCAGGGATACAGTGGAACCACCTGGGTCCTTCATTCTGCAAGCACATGGCTGCTTGTGAGCGGATGCTTCTCTTCCACAGCACCACGTCCTTCCTGGGCCCACCCTCTGCACCTAATGATCCCATCTCTCTATAAAGCCCCCCATTCACAGCCACCTTTCCTCTCCCACCCTCTCTAAGCAAAGGCCTTCTCTCAGGTGTCCACCCCCTTAGCCATGCCTCAGCAGCAACCTCTCTCATTTCAGGCTCCTTCAGGCCAACAAGCAGGTAGATATTTACTCAAGTCCCCTCACTGTGGGTCAGGAACAGACTGGCTTCTGTTTCCCATCTGGACCATCTCTGCCAGTTCAGGGAATTTGGACATTTGTTTACAGCACTGGTTGGAACAGTTCTGTCACCTTCAACAAGGTCATGCAACTTGAAGGTGGAGATGGGGATATGGAGGAAAGATCAATGAGAGCAAAGATGCCATCTGGCAAGGCTTTTATTGGTTCTGGTGTTGTTGTGCCAGAGCTGGCTCACTCAGCCCACACATGTTCTCCCACGAAAATAATGGAAAGGCCCCTGTCCTGGGTATTATGGGGGGTGCTGGGCTCCCACTATCCAGAGTTCACGGAGCACGGTAACAATGAAGCAGCAGACTGCTGAGACTGTAGAACAGGTATAAACAACCGGTGCTACAGAAGTTCAAAAGGAGACTGCCTGTTGTGCTGAGGTGACCACAGATGGCTTCACAGAGACGGGGTGACAGCTAGGACTTCAAGAACCAGTGACATTTTTTGAAAGATAAACACTGGGATCAGAGAAGCAGATCGAATAGACTGCCAGTCTACGTGAATTAAAAGCATGAGCTGTGCAGTCATACAGGTCTGGGTCCAGGGCCTGGTGCTGCTCCTCTCTAGGTGCATGGGCCTGGGCAGTTACTTAACTGGAGACTTCCTGGTCTCGTACCTCAGATGGAGATAATTATAGGTCCTATTTCACAGATTGTCCTGAAGAGTCAGGGAGACAAGGTGCCTGGAACACAATAAGCACACAGTAAATGTTCACTGACCATATTGTTGTGGTGCTGGCTGTCTTATCCCCCCCTATGATTCACAGACACGGGAGCGATGGTGACCTTGGCTCTGACCTGTATGTACAACAAGATCCCTGTAGGGTCAGAGGAAGGTTACAGAACCCTGTTTGGTCAGGTGCTAAAGGATACTGTGGAGAATATCAGCCTGAGGATCAAAGACAATGGCATCATCGGGGACATCTACAGTACTGGCCTCGCCATGCAGGTAAACACATCACTGATGCTCTTCACTGGGTCCCTGCCAGCGAGACCGGATTGTAGGATCAAGAGGCCAGGCTTCTTCTAACATCTCTAGGAGAGACTAGGTGGTGTGACTTTAGATAGACTCCTTGTGGTGCCTGTGTCTCAGTTTCTGTACTGGTAAGGTCCAGGTAGGTGTTAATTCCTCCCTAGTTTATAGGTAAAGTGAAAAGAAATCTACATGAACTATTTTCCCTTCCTTAGAAAAAGAGAAACAAATAAATCCAAAAAATGTATTGGTTTATTGTTAATAATGATTAGTTTGTTCATAACAATTATAGACTGATGAAAGTTTGATGTATAAAAAATATACAAAAGATATTAATATAGGTCCTCAAAAATATTGAATTTTTCTAATTCTACTTTGCCAATCTGTGTTCTTTTTATAACCCTTTATCTTGAGCCAAAATAAAGCAGGGGGCTTGTATTTAAAATGATTAATTTAAATAATCTAACACCGACTGAACATCCAGTCTTGGTGAGGCTCTATCTCGATCTTGATCCCATTTTCACCTCACAAAGAGCCCCAGTACAGGGCGGGGCCAGGTGTGTCTGGTAACAAGTCCATACTACCCTTCCCTAGTGTAGATTCCCAAGCTTACATTATATAAGATGCTGCTTGATGAGGGTTGATTAGGGCAGCATCCTCCCATGGAAAACACCCCATGGATAGTGGAGAGAGATAACCAACTAGAATCAGAAACTAAAGGGCCATCTATGGCCAAATCCTCTATCCCAAACCAAGAAGTTTGTGCTTCAAAGTCTCAAAATGCCCTGCAGGATTAATAGAAAAACAACATCATGACCTTCCCAACTCAGAAAGCCCAGAAAAAAGAGAGTCGGGAGTTACAAGGCCAGCCCTAAACCTATACAGCTCTGCACTACTGTTAGAAACCCTCTGGGAGGACGGGTGGATGGAGACTGGTATTGACGGTCCCCACAGTAACAACTGGCAAAGGGCATAAATAGACTAAAAATTAGCTCATGTTAAACGTCAGAGTAAATACGAAATCCTCGCTTCAAGGTACCATGAATAGGAGCAACCAATGAGAAGTCAGCTTCTATGTCGTGTCTTGGTCAATGGAGTTTGCTATGGAACAAAACGCTGAGGGTTTTGCTGAGGGTTACCACGGCTAAATCATACAGGACCAGTCCCAGGGCTCAGGCTGAGGCAGCTTTGTGGGGGAACAGAGGCAGTGTGAAAGGGCTAGAAAATAGGGTTTACTCATGATTCACTTAAAATAACCTTGCTTCACCTTAGCACAAGACAGAGGGGTGTTTGCTGTGGCTAGTTTGGTTTGTGAATTGTGTTTGGATTTTATCACCTGCAGGGTACACTCTGATAAGCTGTACCTGAGAAGGAAAGCTTTTCCTATCAAAAGGCAATGACCTCATCCATATACAGATAACAGGCCAGGTGGATTTCCCATCAGTGGTGATAAAAAGCTTCCTCCTGACCTGACCCCCTTATGGCCCATTTTCAGAGTCTACCCAGGGAGCCAGAAGTCTGAAACCACAAAGTGTGTAATATATGACCTTTTTCTACTCCAAAGTGTTCTGGTGTAGAACACCCAAGGGCTCCGGAGCTATAACAATTTAGGTTTAAATGGTAGATCTGCCACCATCTTAGGCAAATATGGAATGTACCTGAATTTCATTCCTCATTATAACGAGGTTGTAAAGGTATAAAAGAAATCACAGGCACAATGTGGTGTTCAATAAGGGTCGGAGGTCTCTCCCAGCAGAAGGGTGGTGGCATTAAGTTTCCTTTTCAGCCTTCACTCACCCCCTTCTCAGAAGCCAGTGCCCTTCAAGTGACCTCAGCTGCCCACGTTGCACCCCTGAGGCACTCACGAGGCGTTTCCTCTGTTCCAGAAGTTCTCCCCTTTCTTCCATCAATATTCTCATGCTTTTCAGGCTCCTCCAATAGAAATGTAACTTGAAAAGGGATCTGATGAGCTTCCTCACGCAAAGTTATCAATGACTTCTCACAGTTTAATATGTTACTCCTCTCTAGAGTGTTGGTGTTGGTAGTGTGTTACCCCACAGTTAGTGGGACTTGGGAGGTGAACACGGCAAGTGAACAAGATAGGGTTGCTGAGGAAGACCTGCCCGATGCCCCTAAATCAAACTGTCCTACAAAGCGGCCTCTAGCGAGCGCGGCTCATGGTTGCCGAGGTTAACAGCAATGGCTGTGCCTGTCAAAACTGTCTGGTTGCTCATACTACTGCTCACAGAGCCATTTCTGACTCCCCTCCCCCTTCTCCCATTTCCCATCTCAAGCTTCAGGTAAATCGGTCATCAGCAATCTTGGCCCATTAACACACACTGGTGGCCATGGTCAGCACCAGCCTACAGGGAGGGAGGTGGTAGTGGTAGCTATACAACATACATGCAAAATGATGTTGCATACCATCCCATAGGGGTCCCCCAAAGGTGAGCAGGAGTTACAGCTTCTATTGTGCCCATGAGGCATAAAACTCAGCAAAGCAGAGTGAATTGCTTGGAATCAAGCCTCAGTTTGCAAACAACAAAAACCCAAATAATTTTTGCTGAAGAAAAATGGAGGCTTCCTATTTCACATAAACTGGGCTGTCCAGGGCTGGGTTAGGTGATTTCAGGATTCATGAGGATAAAGGGCTCCAAACGTGATATCAGGAACGACTCTTTTTTACATCTCAGCCCTGGTTTTGGTCATTTTTTACTGCCCCTTGGTTCCTTCAAAGTGGCCAAGGAAGATGGTCACCAGCAGCTTAGTGCTTACTTACATGGTACCCGCTGACAACCCCAGGAGGGAGAAAAATGCTTCTCTCTCCCAATGTCTGTATATTAGGGAAGGACCTTGTCTAGTGCATGTGCCCACCAATCACTGTCACCCAGAGGATGACATTGCATGATTACTGCAGCCCAGGCCATGAGTCCACACCTGTGGCCAGGGTGGTGGATACTCTGGCTGACAGTCCCAACACCACCACAAAGTATGGGAGGAGTCCACCAAGGGTGCACAGGACAATGCAAAACAAAAGAGGTCTACTGTGTTTAGATGGCCATCTTGTCCTGGACTGATGCTCCCCCAGGGCTTGCTTTGCCCAGCTCTCGCCCTCATTCTGTCTAAGAACTGTTAGTAAATACAGCAGCCCTAATTGCATTCCCTGAATCTAAGTGTGTGCCCATTATGTGACAGACACAGAGCTTAGTGGTGGGGATGCAGCAGTGAACGAGACAGATGGTGTTCCTATGCAGCTTCAGCTTGGAATCTGGGTGGGAGATCACAGAGAGTAATGATCAAGGGTATCCCTTATAAGGCACATAAAGGCCAACTCTCAGCTATGCTTAATTCCTGTCTCTCCCTCTCTCTCTCCTTCCCTTTGTCCTCTCCCTCTTTTCCCTCACTCCCCCCTCCTCTCTCTCTCCCCCTGTCCCAGGCTCTCTCCGTGTCACCTAAGCAACCTAACAAGGAGTGGAATTGCCAGAAGACTATGGATGCAATACTTAATGAGATTAAACAGGAGAAATTCCACAACCCCATGTCTATTGCCCAAATCCTCCCTTCCCTGGAAGGCAAGACATACCTAGATGTGCCCCATGTGTCTTGCAGCCCTGGTAAGAACTCTTAACATCTGTCTCTCCTCATGTCATAAACTGGCTACTTACGTCAGGAATGCTATGTGGGTCAATTTTAAGAGGCATACAGGCTTTTTTATGTCCATTACTTTCATGCGGGTGGAACCACATCTGACTTCCAATCCCCAAGAGTTGTGTGAGAATACACAGCCATGTCCCATCCTACACGCAGAATTCAGCCCTTGTGTCTACTTCATTCAGCATGCATTTAGGAAGCTCCTGCTATGAGCAAAGCATTTTGTGAGATGCTGATAGAAAGGGAAGATCCATGACCCTAACAATCAAATAACATGTAACTTCATTCATTGATTTGACAAATATACCAAATATGCAGTATCTTATCGTATCTTCTCTTTACAAAACCAGCTGACAAATATGTAGACAAAAATCAGAATATATGGAAGAATAAAATAACTATTAAATAGAAATAAAAGCCATATACAGTTCAAAAGCAAAGGGAGTGTAACCCATCATAGACTTTTTGTGGGATGCTTAGGAGAAGAACAGAGTTGACATTTCAGCCAGGCCTTAAAGACCTAAATATGAACCCCTGGTGCTCGCAGCACACAAAAGGGAAGGGGCAGAATTCTAGCACACGACCTTTTCATTTGACCGAAATATGCATTTAGAAAGTGGAAGTCCTGCATAAAAATTTTATCACTCCGTAGATAATTAGTCTTTGGTATAGATTCCTCCAACTGTTCTTTCTACTCAAATGCTAATATAAAGTGTTACTCACTTTATGTGTGTGGACTTCCTAAAACAAGCAGAGGTTAATAAATTCCTTGTCTATCTCAGAGCAGAATCTAGAGAGATCACAGTCAAGTAGCCTAATCCCAATCATGCCAGTCACAGCCACCAATACTTCCCAGTGATTTCCCAGCCTTTCCCAGGTGACCACAGAGTCCTTCCCAGGGTTCCACAATAGTTGCTCAGGTACCTTGTTAAATAGTCTGAAATGTACTACCATTGCTTCCAGATTCTTAGGGTTAACCAAAAAACACAACAACTGAATGGTGAGTATCACATAACACACGTGATTTGGCACTCTCAACCCTCCCTTCAAGTTGCAAATTCTTTTAACAAAATCAATGTTCATTGTAAAACTAGCTGTCAGTGCTTCAGCCTATGATCAGTTCTCCAGATTGGAAATGAGAGCTTCATGGATCACATCAGAACTATCCTCAGAACTATCCACAAACTCATTGCCATTTTTCGAAACATTTTCTGAGACGGGTTACCAACAACAGAGATTTTGCACCTTTAATACAAACCCCATAATCTTTAACAAATTTGGCCTCCTTGCTCTTCGCAGATCACGAGATGCAACCAACCCTACCCAACTATCCTAATCCTGTCCCCACCGCGGCATCCAACATCACTGTCAAGTACACCATCAATAACCAGCTGAGGGGGGTGGAGCTGCTCTTCAATGTGACCACCGAAGTCAGTGTGAGAAGTGGGTCCGTGCTGCTTGTGGTCCTAGAAGAGGCACAACGCAAAAACCCCATGTTCAAGTAAGCGCCACAAGGGCATTAGCCATTCTCCCCAAGTCTAACCCGAATTCCCATTTTTTTCTCCCTCTTTCCTTCATTTGCTTACTTGTTTCCTTCTCAGAATTTAACAGTGTTTAACTTAATAGCTCCTTGAAAGTAATCTTTCATGAAAAATTGAATCATACAAGTTAATATATAATAGAGTTTTAAAAAACAGGAATTCAAAGGAGAGTCCATTGTGGATTAGAATAGTCAAGAAGGCTCATGGCTTTGAACCCCAATCAAAGAATAGGTGCTATACAGGAAATGTGAGAGGGTGGTATCTAGGGAGAGGGAATGGCTAAAAGAAAGCATTCAAGACAGGAATGGGCAAGGAATTCAGGATCAATGAGTAAGGCCAGCTTGACTGGAGAAGAGAATTTGAGATTTAATTGAGCCTGGAAGAATAGATTGGGTGATAATGTAAAAAGCTTGAAGTACCAGGGTAGGAGGCTGGACTCCATATTGCACAGAAGCACTGCAAGATTTGAATGTGAAAAGCCATGTTGTAAAATGTTCAATGCCAGGGCATGTGTGACTTCAGTAACGAAGCTGTAAAGTGATGAGGACTTCATCTCGGATACATGGACTCATAGCAAGGAGGAGTCCACAGGGCTGTGTGAGTTCTGGATGTGGGGGTCAAGAGAAAGAAGCTTCACCACTGTTAACAAGAGTGTCAGGAAGAGAGAATGACTTTTAGAGAAAAAGGCAATTCCTCTAGACATGTTTAATTGTGGATGTTTGAAAGAGAAAAATTAGGAAGCTTTTGGAGGTATAGAGGAAGTTCTAGAAAAAGAGGTCAGGACAAGCAAAAGAGATTGAACACAAAACCAAGAGACAGATCTAATTATCCCCATTTTGTAGACAGAATCACGTAAGCCCAAAGAGGTTAACTAATATTCCTAAGGTCACATAACAAGCAACTAATAGAGTTGAGATCTGAACCCAGAGTTGAGCGACTCTGAAGCTCATGTTCCTTCTACTGCCCTGCTGGGAAAGAGCAGAATACAGAAATAAATCACAGAGGAGAAAATTAGACTTTGTGGAATGTTTATTGTTTACAGAAAGAGAAAGTAGTAGGGAAATATGAAGAAAACTAAGCTATAGGAGGAGTAAAGGGGAAATGTCAGTCAGGGAAAGGAAAAGAGGATAGAGCTTCAAAGGAAAGATGACATGATCCAGATTTTGCAGAGAGATGTCAAGGAGAAAAACCGACAAAAGTCAAGGTTAGGTCATGTGTCTGCTGCCCACATCACACCTCCAAACCTTCCCTAATTTCTATAGACAAGTCAGGATAAAAATTGTGTTTCAAGGACACTTATTTTCAAACAACCTTCTGAATACAGTTTACTTCTGTGAGCTTAGCTGTAATTTTGCCTGATTTTTCATTTTCTGACTGTAAATGTAATTAAAATATACATAGAAATTTTGAGGAGGGGGAAGCATAAAGAAGGAAACAAAGCCTCTATATTGTCCATCCACAATATAATTACTGTTGCTATTTTTTATAATTTTGTAGGTATTTTTCTCTATGCATCTTACAAATAGTTGTGATCCACTGTATACATGGGATAGAGTGATATTTCATATAAAATTTGTATCCTACATTTTCACTTAACATTATTGCATAAGCTTCCTCCCATGTCACTGAAAATTGTTGAAAAATACAATTTTTATAACTCTAAAATATCCAATGTTGGATGTTCATTCCATTGCTCACCTAATTACTTGTCCTTTGTTAGACATTTACATATTTTAATTTGCTTATTGATAGTTTTGTTTTAAATCCATTCATTTAGATTTCATTTAATTCCAAGTGATTTCATATTTTTCAATCATTTGCACTTTCTCTTTTAAGCACGATTTTACCTGATCTTTAAGTCATTTCAATGTCTCTCTCCCTTTATCTTAACCCCTTATTGCCTGACCTAAAGTGGAGGGTTCATCATATATATGGTTTTATTCTTACAGATTTGAGACCACAATGACATCTTGGGGCCTTGTCATCTCTTCTATCAACAACATCGCTGAAAATGTGAATCACAAGACGTATTGGCAGTTCCTTAGTGGCACGACACCTTTGACTGAAGGTAGGAAGATAAAAGAAATGTGGGCATTTTCTCCACAGTTTGAAGGCTACATATTTCTTTTCCTTATTTAATTCATTCATTCATTAAATTAGTAAATAATTGTAAGATTGTATGTGCATACACAATAATTATATATACAGTGGTTATATGTATGTGCATATACAAATATATGATGGGTATATATATGGTGATTAGATACATACGTTCCCTTCATCAAAAGTGAACATGAGTTCCTGCCCCAAATGCTCTAAATCTGGCTTAAATAAGCCATTTTCATAAGAATCACCATTTATTGAACACTTATGTGTCAGGTACTATATTAGGCATCTAGTAGTCATTATTTCTAATCCACAGTAAATATTATTTGTGCAATTTTATGTATGAGGCTTGCGTAATGTAAGGGTTTTGCTCAAAGATACACTCCACATGGCCACCTGGAGCCTGGAAATAAGGACTCCCTAAATCTCAATCCAATGCTCCCTCCATACTCACCAAGCTGCCCATTTCGCTCTACAGTGATTTTACTTCTCTAATGATGGGCTGATCTTTTGAGAGACGGGAATGGTTACATGAACCTTGGTGACCTGTCCCTCTGTGCTTGTTTCCAGGAGTTGCTGACTACGTACCTTTCAATCATGAGTGCATCACAGCCAATTTCACCCAGTACTAAGGATGAGGCAGTTCTCGTTCTACTGAATATCTCTCAAAAAGGACGGATGGAATTGTTTCCACGTCATTTCAAATCTATGCCAAACAGTGGACATCTACGGCAGTACCACATTCCTGGGAAGACATGGAAACTATGTGTAGAATAAATTATACAAACTTCTCTAGAGTCTCAACATCTGTGACTTGTGAAAACAAAGCCCAACTTCTCAAAGGCAATGACCACCAGTTGTCAGTCCAACCTAGGGTGA
>VMDR010007237.1:0-41531 GCA_007922815.1 Macrotus californicus | reverse complement strand
CTACTCTCTTTCTTCTGGGCTCTCTATTCTGGCCCATTGGTCTATGTGTATGTTTTTATGCCAGCACCTTACTGTTTTAATTTCTTCGTAATATAGTTTGAAATCAGGAAATGTGATGCCTCTAGCTTTGTTTTACTTTTTCACAGGATTGCTTCAGCTATTTGGGGTCTTTTGTGGTTCCATATGGATTTTGGGATCTTTTCTCTACTGCTGAAAAATTGTCATCAGAATTTTGTTAGGGATTACATTGAATCTATAGATCACTTTGATTAGTATGGACATTTCAACAATACTGAATATTAAAACCATGAATATGAGATGTCTTTTCATTCATTTGTGTCTTCTTTAATTTCTTTCATTGATGTTTTATAGTTTTCAGAGTATAAGTTTTCCAGTGCCTTGATTACATTTATTTCTAAGTATTTTATTTTTTTTTGCTGCTACAATAAATGAGACTGTTTTCTAAACTTTCTTTTCACATAATTCATTGTTAGTGTATGAAAATGAAACCAATTTTTGTATGTTGATTTTGTACCCTACAACTTTATTGAATTCATTTATTAGTTTGAAGTGATTAGCTTGTAGCTCTGGATGTATTAGGTTTGGTTTTATTTTTTAAGGAATGCCTTTGATTGATATTTTTAAATTTTAATTGTTCTCACTTCAGCCACGATGAACTGTCAATCCAGAAACAAGGCATCCCTTTGGGTGCACGCTCAGTTTGCTGCATTGGCTGCACGTTGGACGTAAATGATAACATCAGTTCTAGTGGCCCACTGTAGATGCCACCATACCATAGTATCCTGAGACAGGGGCATTTTTCTGCAGCTTTTCTAGGAAGAGGACTCTAGCAAAGCCCATCAAAATAAAAGGCGAGGCAGCCAAATGTGTTTCTTTTCTTGACATACTTACAGAGGCCATTTACTCATTGGATATGTGGGCATGAGGAGGTTACAGAGGAGTGAGTCATTTTCAAAGACTTTCGAATCAGACAAAGTCAAGGGGGACTGGAGGCTTGTCTTTCCATCCCTCCCTTGGACGCCATGCTCTGAGAGATGAGACCCCTTCCTCAGCATAAACACATGGGCTTGCCCAGCATGGCATCTTTACTCACAGCTTCTCCCGTTCCCTGAATTATCACTCCCCACCCCCATATCCAGTGGTTCTGTCTCCTCCTGGAAGCTGCTCTGATCTTTCTGGCCCCCTGGTCTCACCTGCCTCAGAACTCCTGTACTAATTCTTTTGCACTTCCCATATATTCCTTGGGTTGTGATAAAATTTACCATGTGAATCGCTGTGTTTTCCCAGATCATGGCTCTCCTGAAGGCAAGGGCCATGTCTAATTCCTGTCCCTTTCTTCAGTGACTTACACTCACTTAGCACTCAGGAAATTCTGGTTGAATCAATAAGACCATCCAAGAACCAACTCTTGAGGGCAGCTTTACTCTGGGATTTGAGCCAAGATGCCTTTCCCAGCTAACCCAGAGCTTCCAGCTTTCATCCATAGAGCTGTTGAACCACGTTGCCCTTCTAGGTCTTCAAGCTTGAGGGAAAGGAGAATAAAGAGGGTGGGCCTGGTGAGGAGGAGTCCTGGGTGCATATCCAATTTCATCCATTCCTAACTGAATGAGTCATTTCATATCTTCCAAAAATAGGGTTTTTTTTTCCAATTGCAAAATGGTTGTACTTCACATGTTGTAAGGATTCAATGTGGTAGCATAGGCAAGAAAAGCTTACAGGCAAATTAAAACACAAGGAGGCAACTTCGTGCTTCTGTGAATGTTATCTTTTTCCTTCTCTACTTACAGCCATCACTATTTTTCTGTTTCCTTTCCATCCATGTCTGACATGTTCATGACACTGCTATTCACTCTAGCATAAGATGCTCTTGCCACAGCAAACAATGGTCCCCCAAAGTTCAAATTTTGTAACTGCAGATGGAGTCATTCAAGAATACCAGGCCCAACTGTCTACTTACAGGTCTAGGGATAGTAACAAAAATCAAATGACCCCTCCATTACTATTGAGAGTCTATATACCCTGGAGAGATTCATTTTAGCAGTAGGAATGTCTAGAAGTTGATGATAAACGGGATATGTAGATGGAATTGTTACAAGTTGGATTGAGCATCCTGTGTAAAGGTCCGATGTTTAGCTCCCTTTGTTTACAATACTGCCAGCACACCAGCGTCCTACACTTGCCTATGGCTGAGGCTAGTTGGGGGAACCTCAGAGTATTTCTACAGCCGTGTGTGTGTATGTGTGAGTGTGTGTGAATAGGGCTTTGTCCTATAAATACAGCATGGATCCTCCAGCTTTCTACTCTTTGATAAGTAAAATTTAGATAATGTGTTATCTTGATGCTAGATTCTAGGGAATCTCATATCACACAAGGAAGCTCATATATGAGTCAAAGAGAAATAAGTACCCTTGCTGGTAAGATGTCAGGAGGGCCAAATCCATATGGGGCTTTTGGGACTCTTGTATAATGCAATATGCCCAAAGACCGGAAGAAGAAACTACTGTTGGGTGAGACCTTAGAAAACAAACACCTCTGGATTGGGGACAAAGGTCAGTGACAGGATGTTTCTCCTGTCTCTCCGACAACTACCACTTCTCATGGGATATGGGTGTGATGGTGATGGAGGTGGGGTGGCACTGATCTAGAGGGAAATAGGAAATTTTGCTATTGGCCATGGCTTTTCTGCTCTCCTGCCCTGTATCCTTCACTTCTCCATTCCCAATCACAGCCAAGTCAACATTAAGCAGCCATGAGGTTTCTACCTTAAAATCACTGCAACACTTTCCTTGTACATTCTACTCAGCTGTAGCTGACTTCTAGGTGCTCCTTCTCTAACTGGTTTCTTTTGGACTAATAACTTCTTAGGATTATCCACAGACTTTAGATTTGACTTCTCTCATCTACCAGAATTAAGCAATGGAGGAGGTCCAAGGCAAGGGAGGCACCCAGGTTCTGGGGACACTGCCCTTGCTAAGATGTCTGAGCATCCAGGTCCTCCTTCCTGAAAGAGAAAACTGGACACAGTATAAATGTATCCTCTATGATTGCTCATAATACCCTGTAAGACTCACTGGATTAGAGCTCAGTCTGACACTTTGGAAGAATATACTTCTTTGTCCCTAAATGAGGAGCTCAGGTGTCTTTAGCTAAGGGTTAAATTACACATTGTTCACTCAGCTAGGAGACATCTTTGTGAGAAAGAGCTTGGAGCTGCAATTGGCTGTGGGCTTAGCACGAGAGCACGGTGTGACATGACTTGCTTAGCAAGCATCTTGGGCAGCCTTGGTAAATGGCAGGAGCTCCAATGAATGGGAGGAAAATGCAGAGCCCTGTTCTACCCTGGGCTGGTCAGTCCACAGCTGGATTACCATACTCTTGATTACAAATCCCTTCATAGAAGGCACATAGTCTGAGTCCACAATGGAAAGAAGAGCCATGTAAAGGGTCAGACATATAACAGACCCTTAGAAACTGGGAATCTTTAGCTAGTGGAGGAGAAGGCATTTGAGGTCCTCTAATAGCTGCCTCCAAGTGTCTGAAAGGCTGTCATTTGGAAATGAGATCAACCACATTCTACATGAAAACTAAAACCAATGGCTGAAGAGAAGTTCATTTAGGCTTAATGTTAAGTACATCTTTTCTAACAGAGCTGGCTGCCTGTAGAAGAGGCTGCCTTGTGAATGGGAGAGCCCCCCCCACGCCTAGTGAGAGTGTTCCAGCCGAGGGTCAAAAACAAACCATGAAGAGCATGGTCTAAGAGATTCTACATTTTGGGACTCACACCTGATGACCCCTGATGGCCTTCTCACTTCCACAGTTTTGATGCCAAAAGGGAGTCCAGTACCTAAGTCCCAAGGGCCACCTTCTCCCCACTTCCCTTTGTGTTCCAGAACACTATTTTTTTCTCCATCGGTGCTGGTGGGAAGCAGGACTCCATGAGAGCTGGTAAGTGAGACAAGGCTCTGCCCAGCCCTCTCAGCATGATTAGCAATTAGCTGGACTCCAGCCTTCCAGGTCTCGCAAGCTCTCAGCAGGCAGCAATATTCCACCAGAGCTTATTCAGGACCCAGGGAAGGAGGCAGCCACAGGTAGCAGGGGCTTCATTCTGAGCCCATGCTAACCAAACATTAACATTTGCATTTAAAATCAGGAGCAGAAAAAAGAGCAATGAAAAATCTACTCAATTAAAGCTGTTTGCAAATGCAAATATGCCTGACACAGAAAAGAAAGAGACTCTGGAGTAGTCACACCTCTCTGCTGACATTTGTGACCAGACAGAAGAGGAGACTGGATGCACACACAGGAAGAAGGAACTGGAGTGGGTGGGGGAGTGGAGGATGAGGAGGGACGGAAACATAATTTTCTTCTATACCATGAAACCTATAATTTCACTCTGACATGAAAATTGGCTCTGGAGCTAATTAGCTTTCTGATATCATTTGCTGCCATAGAAAGGATAAAAGTTTATGAATTTGTGAACCTACCTGGAAAAAAAAAAAAGGACTGCAAGTTCACGAGAGGGTATTAGCTCATTCAGATTGCAGGGGCCACTTCAGGGGACCAGGCCTGTCCTGCCTATGAACCCTGCAGAGCCCCCAGAGGGAGGCCTCCTGGGCATCTGTGCACTTCTCCCCTGTGGCTGGCTTGGCCTCTCTGAGCAGCCTTTCGGTATTTGGAAAACCCTGCTGGAAAGGGTCTCGTCATACTGTGCTGGACTCTAACCTCCATAGCTCCCACCATTGGTCCCAACTGCACCCTCTTGAGCCACTGAGTACACTTTCCCACCCCCTAACCAAGAGAAGCCCACTGTGACTTGAAATAATTTATGAATCAGGCCATGAGTCCACTTGGCAATTGGCCAGGTCACCTTATTGAACGTCTTCCCTCACTCTCTGAACTGCTTCTGTCCCCTTGGCCTTCCCTACCCGGCTCTAGAGCCTTCTGTTAGCTTCCAGAGCTTAGCCTGGCCTTGGGCAATTTTTCTTTTATTTCCTTTAAACTATAATCATAGGATGTCAGCAAGGTGGCAGAATATGAGGTTCTAACCCTCACAGCTCCCACAGAAACACTGATTTTAACAACTCCTCGTGGATGAGAGTGCCTTTAGTGAAGTCCTTTATTGAGAGGTTCCAGGTGGAGCTGCACATCCAAGAATAGATGCACTGAAGAGTGTAAGAAGAGCAGTTTCACTTTACCTGCGCCAACCCTCCCCCAAGGTGGGACAATGGCATGATGCCTGCAGCTTTGTTCTCGTTCAGATTTGCTTTGGTTTTTCTAGCCTCTTGCAGCTCATCGGTTACCACCTTCAGTAGCTCTGTGCAAGCTCCCATTCTCTAGGGTGTGAGTGAGGACTGTCAGCCTCCAGGAGGTAGAGTGACCTGCCTCCTGTCCACAGCTGGCTCTGGGGTTGGGACCCAGACTCAGCTCCATGCTCTCTACACACAGCACACTGACACACACCTGTCTGCTCGCTAGTTTGTCCTGTTGTCCCTAAACTTGTTTTCTTTGCATTAGCCAACTGTCAGGATTATTATGATTTCCACAAAATAGAACCAAAAAGGTTAGTAGGTGAGATGAACAAAGGGCGGATGTTAAATGCCTGCCTGTAATTAAACTTATTTTTAAGGCCCCTTTCCACGGGCCCCTAAACATGATGTCATTGTATTCCAAGGCTTCCTACACACAGATAGGTATCAGCTCCCAGCCACATGAGACCACCAGGGACTCTGGGTCCTGACCATCATAATCCAAGCTCCTGGGGGTGAGAGCCCTTCGAAGGAGGCCAAGAGGTCCTAGAACCCTGCACAGCTGCCCGTCCACAGAAAGCACCCCCCTTCCTGTTCCTTGTCTCCTCGCAGGTCCTTCCCAGCTTTGTGGGTGACTTTGCCCAGTGACTTCAACCCCTGCACTGAGCCCTAAATTCCCAGATTGGTTATCTGCTGGGCTGGAGCCCAGTAATGTCCTCTTCGATCTTCCCAACCATGTTTGGGCTCCGGGCCTTATGCTACCTATGATCAAACCCTACTTCCTCCTGGATTTCTTGATACCCACTTTGTAGTAACTTCAACCCCAGATAGGACACTTCAAAATAAAGAATAATATCATCCACTTAATCTGGTAAAGTTCACAGTTCACAGAATCCCGTAATTAAAAGTGTGCCCTCCATAAAAACCATTAGTTAAGCTGAATTTAAAAACCTATCTGTGCCAAGTTACCACCCTTCTTCCAAATGTCATTATGAATTAGAGTTCCTTAAATGATTCCATTCCATTCACTAGTTGTAACAAATTTATCTGGGGATGTCTTAAAAAACAAATCTGAAGAAGAATCAAGTAATACTTCCTGATACTGAAATTGCTCAACTTCTCATGGAATATGAAAAGCAAATTTACTTGTCAAACACCCTCTTCCATGTTATGGAGCTTAGGGGACTGATTGCCACTGTCACTTGGCTATGTCTATGAACAGTTTGTGGTACTCAGTAATAGTACTCTTAAAGAAAAATTAGCATCTTTAGAATAGGGTTCATAAATATTGCTCATTGTGGCTTATGGAATGCAACCTCAAACACAGCCAAATGACCCACACCTGATCGATATCCTGAACTAGCTAGCCCTGGCAGTCTGGTCGGTGGCCTCAGCAGTCCAACCAAGGAGTGGAATGGGCCCTTGAGGGGACATGTGAGTAAATGCTTCCCATAGCACCCTGAAGATGGCCATCTGGCTCCAGTGCCCCCCAAATTCAATTTCTTCATTCCCAATAGTGCCTTTTTAAAAAAAGGCAGCCTTAATTATTGTAATAAGAGTGCAACCCGTTTTGATGCTCTTGTGTCTTTTTTAAGAACGCATCCCTTCTTTCTGTTCGTATGGAATCTCTAGTACATAGTTGACTCTAGTACACCTATATCTTGGTAGTGATCTCTGCCTTTCAAAACTTGTGCAGAACTTCTGCTTTCCTCACAAATGGTCGAGAGTCCCTGTTGTCCAGGCAGTCGCTTTTTATTTGTTTACTTTTCCCTGTCCCTGCTCTGTGGAACCCTGCCATGCCCTTCCTTAATCTCTTCAACTGGGTCCCCCCTGGAGCAGACTTGGTACTCTGTTCTCTAGATGTGCCCTCCATTCACTTCTCCAGGTACCTCCTACCCCCTTGATGTCCTCTGTGGACTTAAGATTCAGCTGATACATCTGAGCCCATTCTGGCAGCTTGTCCTCAGAATGAATTCCTTTGTCCCTGCTGTTTCCTTGCTGTGTCTGGAGGTTAGACTTAGTGATTTTGTTTGCTGGTATTACCTTGTTCTTTTCATTTTCCCCAACTCCTCTTGACAAGCATCATCTTGATCTCTCCCACTGACCACTAAAGCCCTTCAAAAATATAATGCAAAGGGGGGTGGAGTGGGAAGGATGGCTTTAGAAAACTTTAATGCCAATGGCGTTGCTCACAAGCTGTGTGACCTAAGGAAAATCGCATAGCATCTCTGAGCCTCTATTTACTGGTTTGTAAAAGCCAGCTTGTCATCCCAACTAACTAAGGTTGGAGCAAGATGATTGGGAAATGATCAAAGGGAAGGAGCTCCACAAGTCACAGAGAATTCTCCAGAAGTGGACTGATGTTTACATCCCTGCTTTTCATCTGGGCAGCTGTTAGCAGCTGTATTATTTTCCTGCCCACAGACTCAGCATTCTCATCACTTCTGTTGATAACCTACTCTGGGGAGGCATGTCCCAATGACCCCAGTTTCATGGAAGGTACAGCTGAGTCCTCATCCTCTGCAGTGGAAGCTCTTAACTTGCTAGGGGTCTGCCCTACAGATCATTTCTTAAAATGCCCCAGGTTGTGACTCATTCCCTCTCAGTCCCTGGAGAAGGCACCGAGTAAGTGGTTAACCCAAGCCATCCTCACTGCCTTTCCACTTCACGCATGTCTGAGGGAAGTTGAAGGGTGTGGAAAGAGCACAGGTTTTGAGGCATGAAGGGTAGGGAGTTGAGTTCTGCCATCAGCCCTCATTAGCTGTGTCATCCTGGGCAAGTCTGTTAACTCTTTGTGAGCCTCAGTGTTCTCACCTGTAAATCGGAGACAAGAATGCCTCATGGCGACCTTCAGTGGATAATAATCATTCTGATAGTGATTACATTAGAGGAATGCAGGGAGATTGTTTGAGGAGCATCTGGTTTTACTGCTGCTCTCACTGGGATTGTTAACACCTCCCAATAACTTGTTAACCAAGTCCTGAGGCTTCCTGGGGCCACCAAACCATTCCGAGCCCCGAGGAAGGAAATGCTTCACAGTCCCCCTAATGGCCTATACTCCTCTAGGACATCTTCCAATACCATGCTCTTTATCTCCAGAAAATGGAAATAATACAAACATAACTCTTGGATTAATTCCAAGCTGCACCACTCACCATTCCCCCAAATAAGCCCCTCATATTCTCGCCCCAATCCTACCCTGTATCCAAGTCTCACACTCTCTGCTTCCCGTGGTGGTCAGAGTTCATGGCTGACATGTCTCGTCTCCTCTTCCCTGGTACCTGCTGGAGGGCAGAGATCCTGCTCCCATCTCATTGGGGGAATTCAGAGGGAGGCTTCAGGGGAAAGGGGGGCAGGGAAGGTGGCATAATGACCAATACAGGAAAAAGAAAGATAAATTACTGAAGTCGGGGAAAATCTGAATAGGAGGGTCACCCCATATTCAAACAGAATTTTCATGAAGGGAAAATGCAGTGTAGTGTAAGAACCCAAATGAGAGGAGAGCTTTGGGGAGTCTTTGCTGCAGAAAGATGGAAAACATACTCCCAGGGCTTTCACTATGTAATGTTTTAGAGGCCATAATTAAAACCCACAAATCGTGAGAAGCTAGATGTGAACGTAGAATAAACATTAGTGTTCAATCAGCGCAGAGATGCTCATCAATTAGGCCAACTGGAGAGTCGGGGAACAGCAGGGGCATCCACACTGTGCTGGTGGGCTCTCCTCCTCTGGGCAGTTTCAGTGTGTTTAACATTCCTTCCCCTGTAGTATCCTGTGTATTATAATTGCCCTCCAATGGAGCTCCTCGGGGGCAAAGCTGAGGCTGATTTCTGCCTGTCTTCTTGGTACCCAGCAGAAGATCAGCCACAGAGCCCTTGGTCCAGGGTGCCGGACCATGCCTCCTGCCCCTGTTTCCTCACCCCTGAGCAAGCCCTCCACCTAGTCATAGTTTTGATTCTGAGACCAGCATCTTCCCAAGGCAACACACCCTCAGTGCTAGCTGAGAGGCCTCTGTGAATATAGGCTGATGGAGACCTGCCCACCTCCTGGCCCCTCTTCTCTTGCCTGTCTAACCCTGGCAGAAACACCTCCCCAACTGCACCTGTGGGCTCAGCCTGGCTCCAGCTTTGGACCCTATCCTGGCCCAGGGCAAGGAGGAACCTCGATATAAGTGTGAACCAACATGGCAACTCGGCCAGCTCAGAGCTACCACCCATCCCGGCCACGTTCCTCCAGCAGTGGGTTTAGAGTGCTGTCACCCTAAGGAGTCACCCGTTTTCATCTCATTGTTCCAATGTAGACATGACTTTTGCCTGAGCAAAATCATAGAAAAATTGCAATATTTATTCTTTTATGTTTACTTCAGATTATAAAAAATTGTTTCGTCCCATTGTCTGGTCGCCAGTGGCCTAGCGGCTACATAATATTTCCACAGGCTGATAAACTGCAGTTTATTTAGCCGGCTCCCTCCTTTGGAATGCTTAGCTGGTTCCAAATTGGTGCTAAGCCGTCATGAATATCTTTTCTCTGGATTTAGGATTGTTTTCAAGGATAGATTTCTAAGAAATGGAATCAATGAATCAAAAAAATAAACATTTCAAAGGCTCTTAATACATAGTGCCAATTAAAATTAGTTGGGTATTTGTAACTAATTTGCATTGCTATGAGCATTATAGGACTATTCCAGTTTCGCCCCAACATCACCTGTGAGGCACCGCGATGATTTAACGCTTCTTGTAATTTAGAATGTATAATGGTATGTCACCTGAAAATTTTTTTGTCACTGGTGAGGTTGTTAGTTTTCCTTTATGTTGGTTACTAATCACATTTTCTCTCGTACATTTTGACAGCACCAGAATTCTGCTCTGTGGTCCAGCTGTCCAAAGTGTGGGTTCCTGCGTATGTAACCTGCCTCCCTGGCTCTGGCTGTGTAACCCGTTTGCTAGTGTCCCTGACAGCCCTCGATCCATGTTTGTCTGCCATGTACCCAAGTCTGTAAACTTGGGTAGAGATTTATGATCACAGGTTAAGAGAATGTCCCTTGCAGTGAGAAGTTTGGGTTTCAGTACAGACTTGGGTGTTTTTTGTTTTTTTGTTTTAATCGTGTGGCATTAATTGATTCACTTTCCCTCTCAGGGCCTCTTTTTTTCTCGCTGTCAACAAAAGTAAGGCCATTTATCTTTGTGCCCCGCGGTGTTATGTGAGCAATTTGAGCATATAAAAGTGGGGTCAGCCAACTTTTTCTGTAAAGGGCCAGAGAGTAAGAACTTAAGGCTTATAGCCATATGGTCTCTCTTGTAACTACTCACCTCTGTTACTTTAGCGTGAACATGGTGGAGACAGTGATATTAAGTGACTGAACATGACTGTGGTCCAACAAAGCTTTCTCATGGATACCGAAATTTAATTCTATATTTGTATATATTAATATGTGTGATATACCTCATATATAATAACATATAGCTATATACTATAATCCCATATAGTTATATATAAGTATTTAATTTCATTTTATATAATTTTTACACATCACAAAATGTTGATCTCCTTTTGACTTTGTTCAGCCATTTAAAAATGGAGAATGTGAAACCCTTCTTTGCATACGGGCCGTGCAAGAGCAGACAGCCTGCTGGATTTGGTGCGCCGCCCTCGCTTGCTGAGCCCTGTGCTAAAGTCCTGTGTAGCATGAGATCTCATGGGATGGGCAAAGCGAGTAGGTCCACAGGACAGGCAATAGTATTGTCTCTAATTTTTAGCTGTGAAAACAAGGGTACAAAGAAGGAGAAGTGACGTTCCCAAGGCCACACCACCAGAATAGGTGGAACTGTGACTCAGATCAGATCTGCCTGCCTTTAACCCCCCTCCATGTCTGCTTGCAGCTGGTCCCTCCCCAGGTACCGAGCCCAGCCCTGGGCCAGCGGTCTTCTGCCCAACCTACCCCCAGACCTCCACATCCCTGACTCATGATCAGGCCTCTGTCCTTGGTCTGCTACACACTGCCCCCATCCAAGGCCAGATACTATTATGGCCACACCAGCATTAACAGAAAAAGAGCAAAACCATGTCCTCTGACTGCTACAAAGAGATCCTTGGCTCTCCAACCACAAAGCCACACATCTGCAGGATCAAGCCCCAATTTTCCACATTCACGGAGATGTCTAATGGTACCCAGGGCTGGGATCAGCCTGCTACAAACACTCCGCGGACACTCAGTTATCAGGCACCTCCAACTGTAGATCTGTCACTTTATGTGTGACCACAATACCACCACTTAAAATCTGGGTTTGAGGGATTTTTTACTTTTGGAGGACACGGCCAGTAGCAATAACAAAATGACCACTGCTGAGAAGAGGAAACCTTGCCATGACAGAACCCAAGCCGTCTAGAGCAAAAAGAACACAATTTGGAAAACAACCACAAATTCAACAGTTGATTCTGCCACCAGTGACCTGACTCTCCTGCGGTTTGGTTTCTCAGCTGTAAATGAAGATAATTAGCTTCCAATGAGCACATAAATGCAAATGTGCTTTGAAGACTGTTGAATCCTATATAAACACTAGCCAACAATGCTATCATCAAGCTGTACTATTCCAAACAAACACTCCAATGTGAATTATGACTTTCTTAGCTCTACTCAAAACGTAATGTTCATCATCTTCTACAAAACAGCAACATTTTCAGATTTCTCCCCCTAAGCTGCACTCTCTTTCCTGCATGAATGGAAAGCTGAGTTCAGTATGAATTACTCTGGCACCAGCAGAAATCCAGAGTGTATGTGATTTGAAGTGACAAATGATAGGATGCTGTTGCAAGGGCTGGTAGAGGCTGGCACCACAAGCAGTGGGCTCCACCTTTCCAGGCAGTGCCACCAACAGCCTCAGTTTGGCACCAAGGTTACTACTGCCTAAACTGAGCCCGTCGTCACAAAGCCTCCGCCAGCACCAGCTCGCAGCCTGGCTGGGCGCTGAAGCACAAGGGGTGCCAGATACACACCTCACCCTGCCTTCCTGGGAACTCAGTCACTCAGACAAGAATGCTCTCCTTAGGTTCTCACTAGTGCTTCTTCTTGAGGGCTTAAAAAGACCCTACGCTACCTGGCTCAGTCTGTTTATTTCACTTGTAGGGAAACGGTAAAGACAGCTTGCCCAGAGTTATGTAAGCCCTGGGCTTAGCATTAGGAGACTTTGGTGAAAGTTCCTGTTCTGCGACCAAGTAGCTATGTGACCTTGACCAAATTAACTATTGAAAGGTGATTAATTCTTTCATCAATAAAAACTAGTCTTTCGGTATCACTGTAGGGTCCATCAACTGTATTCACAACCTAATCCTTACAATAAATATGAAGACAGAGTAGGTGTTGTAGAAATCTGTGTTTTTGTCTAAGAGGACAGAGTTGCTCAGAGAAATTAAGTGACCTGCAAGGTCACACAGCCAAGAAGTGGAACTTTCTGGTTCCAAATATTGTACTTCCTCTATCGGTACATGCTGCTCAAATTCCTCAGTAATGAAACAGAATTAGAACTTGTTTGCAAGGCACATAGGATATATATGAAGAAGTGTGCTTCAACTAAAAACTGTTTGACCAAAATAACACATCCATAAATACAACAGGACTTTATTGTTTTTAAATCACAAAAATAAAGTAAAATAAAAACTGCTTGACCATCGTATCCTAACACTTTGAAAATGAGGATCTATATGATTTATCTGTTACTGAAGAATAAACTACCGCAAACCTAGCAGCTATAACGATGAACAATTGTGTTCTCTTAGAATTTCAGAGGGTCGGGAATATGGGAGCCGCCTGGCTGGGAGGCTGGCCCTACTTTGTCTCACTAAGTTGCCAGGATTTCTCAGCCAGGGCTGCAGTCACCTCCAGGCTCTCCTGTCATCGGTGAGAGGTCTCAGGCCCTCCCTGGCTGCTCCTGGAGGTCCTCGTTTCTCCCCATGGGCTGCCCCAGTGTCCTCCTGATGGGCCAGCTGGCTTCCCACAGGCTGAGTGATCCAGGAGACAGAGAGAGAGAAAGTGCACCCAGGATGGGAACAGCGGCCTTTTTACAACCTAATTTTAAGAGTGATGTATCACCACTTCTATAGTATTCATTAGACGCATGTCTCTAAGTTCATCCTACACTCAAGGGGAGAGGAACACCATGAGAAGATCATGAGGCCCATCCAAAAAGAAGTCCTCACCCAAGGACATGTTTATTGATTTTAGAGAGAGAGGAAGGGGGGAGAGAGAGAGGGAAACATTGATGTGAGAGTAAAATATCATCTGCAAGCATAGGTTGCCTCCTGTAAGCACCCCGGCCAGGGATCAAATCCACAATTTTTTGGTGTAAGCGAGATGATTCTCCAACCAACTGTGCCACCTGGCCAGGGTAGGAGAGTCATTTTTCAGGCTGGCGACTGTAGGGCCTCTTTCTAATCCCAAAATCTTTTTGACTCCCACAAGATCAAGGTCATAATTTTTGTATCACCGGTTTTATTGAGAAAATATGAGATTAAATTATATGAAATTTCCCAGATTTGACTATTTGTGACTCACAAAAATGGTAATTTCACATGGCTCAACCTAATTCATACCCTCTGGAAGTTCTCCGATATTCACTAACACTCGTTGAGTAAGTTATTGTTAATCATATTAGCATATGTGTTCACTGGGAAAATGTTAATATGTATGGTTGAAGGTTTGTTATTTATTTAGTCTTTGGATAGCACTGGGTGGAAAATGGGTTCATGCCTACCCTCACCTCTCTAGAATTAACTACATAGACCCACAGGGGTCCAGAACTTATAGACTCAGTCATTGCACAAGGCAGGTGTGAGCTACAGAAAACTCAAGTAAAATGCCAGGTGTCCTCTCTATGATAGCACATTGCCTTCTATCAGGCATTGAAATGGCCCCTTCTGATAAAATGAACAATTCCAAGGAATCAGTTCTTATTGGCCAGTTGCTGCCCCAGATCAGTCAGAGGCCTTTGTCACACTTCCCAGTGCTGAGGCAATGAACCTGAAGGAATAGTGTTTGAAGTCTATTTATCATTTTAGCCCCACAACTTTTGATAGACTGTGCTTGAGGCCATTGGTCTATTATATCCTTACTGATTTACGTGTTTAATGCTATTACTGTTGATACTACTCTATAAAAAGTGCTTGATACCAATGGTTCACTTCAGTTCAGATCTCTGTTTTTGTGAACTTGATATCTAATGTCTTTCCAGAACTAATGAATCCTTGGGACTCACCCTAGACCTACTGAATCAGAAAATGCGGGGTGGACGCCAGGAATTCATATTTCCTAATGCTCCACATGTGACTCTGATGTAGCTGAGCCCATCACCCAGCGCTTGGAAACCACTGGTACCTATTTCAGTTGTCAGCTACTTCACCTGCCATTTACTCTGTGACCCGCAGCCGTGGTTTCCCCCTCACCGTTCCACAGAAATGGGTCTTGCTGACATCACCGGTGAACTTGTGAGAGCTCAGTTCATGGACTAGTCCATACTTCATCTGACTTTCTCCCTGAGCCACGATACTGCTGGCCTCACTCTACTTCTTGGAGTCCGCCTCCCTCGGCTTTCAGCCGCTTTCTCTTCCTACCTTCACTCTGGTGGCTCCCTCTTGGTGTCCCAGTGATAACTGTCTTCCTTTCCCACTTGTTAATGGTGGTGTTGCTCAGCATCCTGCCTTCAATCATCCCTTCACACTCTCCAGAGTGCTCCTGGGTGATTTTCTCTATAACCCTGGTTTAAGTAGTCGACGCCAATGACTTGGGCCCCTGCGTACCAGACCTCATTCCCCAAGACCAGTGGCACTCTTTCGCATACAACACTCAGTAGCCCCAAAGATGTAACCCATTTACTCCTGAAGGACATATTCATTGAGCTGTGAACCACCATCTGGGATTGCACTGATTCTAGTTAAACCCATGAAGTAATTTAATTCAAAATATGTGGTGAACATCTTATTTATTTCTGTGCCCTCACATAATTGAGGGTGCTGTATTGAGAATATAACACAAAATAGTCCACTGAAAACCTGACTTGTCTTGTTTCTCACCAAAACCTCCAGACACATCGGGAAAAAAATAGGAAAAGTCCATGTTCCTGCCCCAGGAACTTAGCCAGACTTTTGTTTTAGAGAAGTCACCAGATGAGAGTGGGCTCTTTCAAAGATGAGTGCTAAACAATATTTTTGTGTTTTAAATTCTGAGCCTGAGAGGGAAGAAGGGATGAGAGCTATTTATCAGAGGATGAAGGGAAGGGAAGAACAGGGAAAACGATAAGGGTGGCACTAATGAGACACTGTCTACATATGTGTGTGCATATGTATATATATTATATGTATATACCACATATGGAGATTGTATATAGAAAATGAAGTAGTAGTACTTACCCCATGTGACTATTATGAAAAGCAAATTAACTAATGTAAATAAAACACCGAGCACATACCTGCCACTTAGTAAGCATGCATTAATGTTAGCATCCTTCCACTCTCTCCAAAATCCTACTTGCTTAAACAAATACAAAAAATTTCCATTTAAATCAGACCCAATTGTTAAGTATAAACTTAGGCCAGAGGATGGGTAACTGCACTCTCAAAATTATATGCATAACTGTTGTATAAATATGCATATGTTTGTTTTTCCGAGGATAGAAGCCATAATTTTTGTGAGATTCTCAAAGGAGTCCTTGTCTCTAAAAATGTCCAGAATGCCCGGGTGTCATCTGCTGCTCAACATTTCAACAGCCATTACCATCCCCTCTGGTTCCTAAACATATTACTTTCCAATCAGGATATGTACCAGTGACAAAGATGCTCCTTTGCAAGGAGGTTAGTGGAGTGTTCATTCATTCACTCACTCATGCATTTACTCATTCATTCATTCATTTATGCATGCATTCATTCATGCATCCACTTGTGCAATAGGCAGTTACTTGTACTGACTCTTTATATTGTCCGTAATTTTTTTGCTCACCTGAGGATATTTTTATTGATTTTTAGAAAGAGGAGAGGAGAGAGAGAGAGAGAGAGAGAAACATCAATGTGAGAGAGAAACATCAGTCGGTTGCTTTCCCTACTTCTCCCAACCGGGGATTGAACCCTAAGCACGTGCCCTGAAGCAGGAATTGAATCCACAACCTTCAAATGCACAGGACAACACTACTACAGCTGAGCCACGTGGCCAGGGCTGGTCCATAAATTTACAGAGAGATTCTAGGGTGCTAATGCTCTATCCAGCTCTTCTGTTCTGGCCAAAATGGCATTAGCCCCTGTGACTCTAGGAAGATGGATTCTTCCCGAAAATGGCCGACAAGTTGGGGCCGTGTTGTAAGCATTATTTACATCAGCCTTAGACAGCAGCTGAGTCTGTGGTCCGGGTGCCAGGGAACACAGGAGAAAATCAGGCGGCCTTAATCTCTGCAGCACGTGGGAAGAAATAAAGACCACTCTGACTGATGGTTGGCTTGATACGTCTGAAGAGGATTAAGTCTGGATGCCATAGAAACAGCTGGGGAGCCTAAGTGAAGAGAGCTCAGTGAAGTGTGGCCTTCAAACTTTAAACTTCTAATCTCCAAGGACCAGAGTGACTTCGTAAGGAATTCAAGAAGAACGCAATTCACTCAACATATAATGGGATCCTGAAATCCTCAGAATGTTTTCCTGAGGCCAGAACAAGGCAAGTGGACTGGTGCCCATGTGGGGTGACTGCAGCCTCAGGCACACTACAGGTGCTACTTTGATAACTCAGCACGACAAAGGTATTAGAGGACTGGTGACATTTGCAGGGGTTCACACCTGCCCAAACTCATCCTCTACACACAGAGCTTAATAGATGGAAGCAAATGGCTAAGCATATCCATGCATTCACCCAAACTAGCAAAATGGCAAAGTCGAGCCCAGAAATAAATAGAGTTTAATTTCTGGAGTTTAACTTTAAATACCGCCGCTGGATTTTTGAGGCGATTCTCTGACCTCCCCCCACTCCCCACCCACTGTGTTTCTTTCTCTGGGGAGAAATAAGCTCTACTTGCATTTGCAAAATATAAAATGTGAACATCCAGGTTGACTCCTCAAAGTGCAAGGCAAACATGAGGGAAACAAGAAATCCAAAAGTCAAAGGCGAGTGGGAGGCTTTCTCCTCCCCGCATTCTCTGGGGAGTCCAACTCACTCAACATGCTCACATTCTGGTTTCATTTCCATTTTCTATAATAAGAGATGAAGATGTAATATGTCAATGTTGATGTATCAGAGAGATGATGAATTCCAGGCTAAAACACGGCGACATCTGCTTGGAAACGAGATGGAAGAAATTAAGATGCTTACCATGATTATTTCCCTCCCGAGCAAATTTATAGCATCTTTGGTCTCAAGGGCAGAAATTCCAGACAGATTATCTTTTCATCTCCTAGGTAACTCTCTGAACTGCATAGCTATAGAAATTCATTGCTTTAACACTGGGTGTCCTTATTAGGGAAATATCTTAAATTCTGTGCCAACAAAGAATCTCATTGACTACTAAGCAATAATCATGAAAATATTTATGACATGGATTACAAACAGGTGCTCCAAACAGAACAAAAGCTGGGATTATTCACCACTTGGGCTGACGGGGGAACATTAGTTACACCTAGCACAATATATGTTATGCTTTTAGTAAACATTTTTCTAGGTTATGTGTTCTCATATTCTAGGAATGGTAAATTTGTGTAAGTACCAGCGGGAATTGGTAAATGTGAATAGAGCTACATAAATAATAGGTGCTAGAACTATAGAATTGCCTAATTGTTTAACAGTCCCTGTTACCTGGCTGGTGTTCAGCCCTGGAGATACAAAGATAAGTACACTATGACCCTGCCTAGTTCAAAATTTGCTTTATTTATTCTTTTAAATTTATTTTTATTTTTATTTCTCATTTTTAGAGAGACAGGTAAGGAAGGAGAACGAGAGTTAGACAAACATCGACATGAGAGAGAAACACTGACCATCACACGCCCCAGCTGTGGGGACTGAAACCGCAACCCAGGCATGTGCCCTGACTGGGAATCAAAATCCGAATACAGTGTTGAACATCTGTCCATGCTCAAATATTATTCATCACTAATTCAATGTAACTTTTAGCTGCCCCAGCCTTGGGCACAGCCGCTCTTCATCTTCCCAAAGGATGAGCACTGAGAGAGCCTTTGGGGGGCGCTCCCCAAGATTTCAGTTCTGTGATCACAGACTTGGGGGTGTTTGCTGCAGCCCTGACTTGGAGAGCAAGGCCTTCAGTTAGTTTTCCAAGCACTCTTACGTGCAGAAGGCCACACAGCAACTGACTCAGACGTCTGACAGCCCCCTCGAAGCTGACTTTGGATTTCGAATTTCTCCTATTTTAGCCTATTCCTAAACCAGCTGTAAATAGCAAACCCATTCATCCAGTTGCCCAAATAATGAGTGGGAGTCATCTTTGACTCTTCTATTCGATTCACTCCCCTTTCACATCCAGTCCATCCCCCAGAATACATCATGCAAACCATCACTTCTTATTTCTCCCACCAAGGCCACCCAACTCCAACCCATAAACATCCCTTTTCTGGAACACTGCCAAAGAGTCTTCACCGGTCTTCCTTGTCCTGCCCTGACCCCTTTAAGTCTATTTTCTCTCTACGGCAACCAGAGCGACACTTGAAAGGTGTAAGTTAGGCCAATCGAGAAGACCTTCAATAGTTTCCTGTCTCATTCAGAATAGAGGCCAAAGTCTTTACCACGGCCTACAAGACCGCCAGTGAACCGATTTGGCTCCCCACTACCTCTCAACTCCACTTCCCTTCATCTTGCACTTTACTTCAGCTACTCTGGTGCTCTCACCCAACAATTACCCTTCTCCTTCAAGAAATCTGTGCTTGTCATTCCCCTGCCTGGGTCGTTTTTACCTCAGATATTCTCATGCTTCATTTTTTCACTTTATCCAAGATTCTGCATAAACATCAGTTCTTTGAAGAGGCCTTTCCTGATTTCCACTGCTGCTTATTTTTCTCTGATTCATATTATGAACTGATTCATATTATGTTATATTAAAGTATATATTATATCATGTTATATTATACCATTTATATTATGCGACACCATTTGTATTATATCGTATCCTATTATATTATATATTTTCTATTATATTGTATATCATACCACAACATATATTATATTATATCATATCACAGTATACCATATCCTATCGTATTATATCATATCATATTATTTTATGTGTTATATTCTTGTTTATTGTCTGTCTCCCCACTGGAATATGAGCCCCACAAGGGCAGGCATTTGGCCTTCTTTATTTACTGCCATGTCCTCGGCACTAGATTACCTTGGTACATTGTAGATGCTATAAGAGGCTGTATGATGGATGCATCCTTGAGCTCATCAGGAGACCAGAGCTGTTCTTCAGCTGGGGACATACTGAATCCAGTTTGGGCAAGGGTATAATCAAGGTTTTACAGAGAACCACATATCAATCAAAAGGTGTTGTCCCTGCAGCTGAGAAATACCAAGGAGTGACTAAAGAGCATGAAGATGCTGTGGATTCCAGGACAGTCAGGACAGAGTTGCCTTGATCTCCAGCACTCAGGGGCCTGACAGGAACTTCCTCAGAGAAACAAAGGGCCCAGACCTCAGAGGTATCCTCTCTAAACCCAGTTCTCTTGGGTCTGATTTCCTCAAGGAACCCCGTGATCAAATATAGTCTTCTATTTGCCCTAAGCCCGAGTGAGAAGGCCATTCCCTAAGTCGGCAATTTTCAGTCATTCCCATCTCATGGCACACATGAACTAATTACTAAAATTCTGTAGCACACCAAAAAGTATAAAATATTTGGAATATGACAAAACATAGGTATAATTTTGATTCATTCACACCGATGGCTATTGTTATGTTGGCTGTTGTCATCTTTGTATTTTGACAATCTGAGGGAAAAGAGGTGAGTGTCCCTGACTAGATAGTCAGGTATTGCATGTTTTAAAAATTCCTGAGGCATACCAGTTGAAAATCGTTGCCCTGTGTAAATGAGCAGACCAAGGAGAAACTTGGACTTCCATCTCTTCTTTTGCTGACATATTTTTAATCTATCATTTATTGAGGGCCTACTTCAAGGTCATCCTGATGCTAACCAGTGTGCATGTGTTTTATCATTTGTATTATTAAGAAAGGAGATATTATTTCTATTTGACAGGTGAGAAAACTGAAGCACACGGGAGTTAACTTGCCCAACGTTATACAGATAGAAAATAGAAAACCTGAGATTCAGACCAAAGGGGCTCAGAACATGCCACCCGCAAACATGCCACTCTGGCATACCGGTTCTTTTGAACTGAAAGCACTGAAGAAACAGAAGATGCAGGAATAGCTCTCTGACCTCCTCCTTTCAACCTAAAAACAGGTTATAAAATTTCCCATGAGAGAGTCAGGAAGAGAGGAATGTTCTTATCACCGGGGAGAGCTGACGCTAAAATGGATCTGTACAAACAAACCTACTACCACGGTCCTCACTGTCTGTTAGTTCCCTCACATATTTCCTCATCACTTTCCCACTACTTACTGCCCCTAGAAGTCTGCCTTTTCCTTTGTCTTGCTACTTTTCTACAAATTTATCATTCTTTGTTTAAAAAAGGTAGATAAGCTCTCAGTCCTAAGTGCTTCTCGGGGCTTCATTCTCATGAAGATGGCTTCTGTGTACATGTAATAATATTAAACAAAAGTTGAATGCTTTTCTCCTATTAACCTGTCCTATGTCAATTTAATTCTCAGGTCCAGCCACAGAACCTAAGAGGGGAAAGGAAAAGTTTTTCTTCTATAGAACCATATTCTGTACTTTATAGAACAATGCCCCTTCCCTAATGCATTCTAACTGAATCGAACATCCCTGCAGTATCCCCCAGATGCAGGTGAGTTGGACCTCTGAGTCAGTTCCTGCAGAGTGAATGGGTACCATAGAATTTCTAGAGCTGAAAAGCAGAGCCTGGACCACAACTGCTCCAAGGACTTGTGGTGGCTGCTGCCTCTGACACCCAAGAGGCTGTTAGAATACAGCCTTTTCTCAGGCCCTGGGAGTATCTGAGAGTCCAGCCTATTGGCCCAGCCCGACCGGGTATCATGGGATTTGCCCACAGAAAGGGTGAACTTTAGTTAATAATTGTGAAACTCTATAGGTTTCAGTTCCTAGGGACTGCCTCTTTCTCTAATTCTCTTGAAATCTCTCAGCTGTGGAAGTGGGTCAGCAGGAAAGTGTTTTTAAATATTCTTCAAGGGGGTTATCCTCTTGGAGATGACCTCTTGACCTCAGAGGCTTACCACGTCCTCCAAAGTTGGCAAAGGAGACGGGCCAACGCTTGTCCATGCATCTAAGGAAGGAAATGTTTTCAAGCAGGCACCACTAAGCTTTGATAGAGACACTTCTCTCCTGTCTTGTGAGAGGCGGGGTCCTGTCCCTTCTCCCAAACCCTCGTGCACCCTGAAGTGAACTGTCCTACGAAAGACGGGCTAAGTGAAAGTCCTCAGCAAGACGTTCCGCTCTCGCACAAATATCGATACTTGTGATGCCTCTCACTAGGCTCAATAACCACAGTGGTTCTTCTCTCCAGAGCATGCTGAGAGAGAGAGCTATCTCGCTGAAGATTGTTTCTTTGACATTCACGCACCAACAAGGATAGTCTCTTATGGGCTTAATTTGACTTCTTTATGTGCCAAGAGGAAACTTTCTATCTGAAGGGCAGGCATACACATCTCTGAAGAGGTCTTTAGGAGGCACTTTATAATTTCCTTGAATTTCCTCGAATGTTTGGAGAATAATGTGTATTGATTAACTGTCTCTTTCAAAATGCTTAAAGTTCTCCTCTCATTTTGTAAGGGAATTAACAGTGAAGAAAAAGTGCATACTGACTCACCTATGTTTTCTGACTAAAAGGGGTGTGGCCTAAAATCCCACGCAGTGTAGTGGAGTCTGCGCGAGGACAGTGGAAGCCATGCAGCTGTTCCTGGTGCATTTGGAATTGGAGCCATGGCAATAACAGAGGTGGCAGTGACTCCTTGAGATCATGCCATAATCCGAACCTGGCACTAGGATGGCCAGCGTGGCTGCACCATGACTCAGGAGCCTAGGGTTGAGATTAGGGACAGATGACCTTCAACTGCCAGCACACAGGGAAATGGAGACCTGACCACATCACAGACAAAGCAGTCTGTGTCATTTAACATAGGAAGCAGGGGACATGCCTAGGCCAAGGCTCTAAGACAGAATTCTGCTTCTAACCAATGGCGTGGCACAAACCAATAACAAAATTGAAAGCTATGGTCAATGATGTTACATAATAGCAAAACTAGCATATGTGACGCTGGTTTTTGTCTGTTTGTTTGTTCATTTGCTTGTTTTTAACTCTAGTGCCCTATATGCTGGGTTTCTGAACCTTTTTTCTCACAGCCCAGGCCTTACATGGTCACCCCAGGGGATCAGCATTTTGGCCCAGAGATGACCCATTGGTGGCCCATGGGTAAGCCATGGCACACAGGTTGAAGTCTTGCTAGTGGAAAGAGCACTGGATTTGGGACAGAAGACTGGGTTGCACTCCGTGTTGTTGCTATTAGCCACATAGCTTTGCACAGATCACCTAATTTTCCGAGTCTTGTTGCCACAGCTACAGAATGCAAAAACCGGAAAATTCAAAGGACTTACCTTATGAAGTAGGCATTATCATCCATGTGTACAGGTGAAGAAACTGTAACTGTGGAGTTAATAAGGAAAAGAACTAAGTACGATTTTTCAGATTACATTTCTAATACCTGTATACACCATGATCCCCTGGGACAGCCTTAACGAGAAGGTAAAGGAGGGGTAGGGGGTACACTTCACACCCCCATCCCTGGGATACACACTCATGCTTCTCGGGTGAGCAAAAAGCTGGCTCTTAAATCTCTGAGGGCCATGCAAGGGGACGTGCCTCACAAGTGCAAAGTCCTGGTGTCTACTCAAGGGACCGGATGATTCTGAGGCCTTCACCTATATATTAAATGACGTTTACATTCAATTAATTAATTCACCCATCACATGTTACAGTTTCACATTAAACTTCCTCCACTCAGTCCAGTTTCAAGTTTGAGGAGACAAAAAAATAAGAGCTCCTGAAACCATTTTCTCTTTTTTTCAATGTGCGCTTTGAGGAAGTTTGCATTGCTACAAAGGAAGTAAAACAGAACCTTTGTTTTGGTCTTTCCAGCTTTCCTGTAACTCTTGGGTCCACCCTTAGGGCCAGCACCAGACCCTCCTTTCCTCTGACAGGCCTTCCCTGGTTTCCCCCCACCATGTCAGGGAGCCTCTCCACCCTTCCCACCCAAATCACCTGGGACCTCCCCTCTGTGCATATTGCATTCTGGTGCTTGTCATCAAACTTTGGTACTTGTTTGCTAACTACGTGTCTTCCTGAGAGACTCCAAGCTCCATGAGGACAGTGAGCATGACCGTTTGTTCACTGCTGAGTCTGCAGAGCACGGGGCAGCGTCTGGCACGCATCAGTAGGCACTGGATAAAGATGCGTTGGCCGAACCACACCCTGTTCAGTGGTGTTCCTCCTTCCGCCTCGAGGTCTGAATCACCCACCACCAGGAGCTCCTCACAGATCACGCCAGTGTGTGGCATTGTGTTGGGTGACATGGGGCCCAGGAGCTTGTCTCCACTCCCAGAGTGAGCTGGCACTGAGCCAAGAGGCAGTGCCATTGTGGTACCTGAGAAACCACACTGTTTGTCATCAGAACACCCTGCTTTGAGCCTCAGTTTCCCCATCTGTAAAATGGAAATACAGATATCTAATGCATTTACCGTCTCAGATCTAACTTCCTAACTTTGACTTGTGGGGACCACAAGAAAATTTTTTAAAAATCATGGATCTTTAGTTACCTGGAAATACTGTCTTGATCTCATAAGAGAAAATTCAACTACATTTGAAAAAGTAGAGTGCAGTCAGCTTGCTATTTGGCCTTGAACATGAAAACACTTCAATCCTAGTCATTAATTCTCCTGAAGAGAAATTTACCTAAACGTCATCTCCCTTAAAGTGTTTTGCAAATGAAATGAGATTAAAATAAAGATTTCAAAATGAAATTAAGCAATTGTTTTAGGTGACGAGATTTGACTTTATTGACCTAGAGCCTTGAATGTTAGGCTAAATAGTTCTAACTATTCTAGAAGCTTTAGGAGAGATCACCAACGGGCTGAGAGCCAGGGGTGACGTGCTCTCTAGAAAGGCTAAACTCGGCAGCCGTGAGAAGGATGGATTAGAGAAGAGCCAGGAAGACTGAGGAGGTCGAGGTAAAAATCCAAAGGAGAGAGCTAAGGCAAAGGTAGGGCCAGGAGGGGCCGAGTGAAGGGGATGATCACAGACACTGCGAATGTACAATGGCATTCACTCCTGGCTGGTTGTGGGGAAGCAAAAGGGATAAAGCCTGGACTTTCACAGCTGGACAAAAGTGACAGGAGGAGAAAGAGAGAAGGCAGGCAGGAAGACGAGCTGGGTGTTCATGACACTGAGGTTGATGTGACCAAGGGAACCCCAGCCAGTTATATGAATCCTGGTCTGCTCTTCTCTGGACTTTGTCTTACTGACAGAAATATAAACTTGCATCTTGTTCAAATACTGATATGTTGGGTTTTCTGTCCCTTGAAACCAAATATAAGCCTAACTAATTCCAATATTGGAGCTCTTCATTGTCCTCCCAGCTCTAATCTCCTTTGAAGAGATAATTACTTCATCCCCAGAATAGTCCACAGCTTTGAAAAAGGCTGCTTCTCCCTGTTAGAATCCCCATATTCAGTCTGTATCCAGAACTTACAGCTGCTTCCTTAAAGACAAGTTTTAGACTCGCCTTTCCAGTCCAGCATCCCTAATGATGCTCCTGTGTAGGTGACCGCTCCCCTGGGGCAGCCCCTCTCCTCTCCATCCCACTAATGTGCACACTGCTTATGGCCTGCCTGCCCTGCCCTGATTGGGAGCCTTACAACCTGCCTGACAGTTCCTAATGCCCCACCTGATTATCAAGATCTTCCCAAATCTAGACTCAGATCTTTGGCTGATCTGACATTATTTTCCCCCCTTTTCCAATACGAATTTCAGTTCTAATCAGGTCAATCTCCATTCCAAAATACCAGCTTCACAATTCACTCCATTGATTCTTTAATACATGGAATAAATACCTCCTTACCCTTTACTAGGCTATAGTAGGTATTTAGTCATCTCCGCTGTTCAAGGACTTGAGCCAACTAGTAAGCACCAGATAGGAGCAAGCAGGATTTGAACCAAGTCAAATGTCCAGCAAGACTATAAGCAAGCTCCCAGCTAGAGGTCATAGCAACTTGAAAGTAGAGATGCTGTATATTACCTACTCAACACCAACTCCCTTCCCATAGTTGAGTCATCAATACGGGATTTTAGGAGATTCTCCAAATGAAGGAAGACATATAATGCAAAATGAAAGTGAAACAATTAAAAATTCAGACCAATAGTTAAAACTATGTGTAACATAGACTCCCACACACAAATATAATTGAATTAAAAATTAGAATCTGCAATCTCACACTCAATAAAATAGATGCTATCAAAAACCAGAAAATAACAAGTGTTGGTGAGGATATGGAAAAATTAGAATCTTTGTGCACTCTTGGAAATGTCAAATGGTGCAGCTGCTGTGGAAAACAGTATGGTAGTTCCTTAAATAATTAAAAATAGAATTACCATATGATCCAATAATTCCTCTTCTCGGTATATACACAGAAGAATAAAAAGCAGGGTCTTGAACAGGCATTTGTTCGCCCATGTTCATAGCAGCATTATTCACAATAGCCAAGAGTGGGAAGTATCCATTGATGAATGCGTGGATCAACAAAATGTGGAATAAACATATAATAGAATATTATTTAGTCTCAGAAAGGAAGGAAATTCCAACACATGCTACAACATGAACAAAACTTTAGGATATTATGGTAAATGAAATAAGCCAGTCACAAAAAGACAAATACTGTATGACCCTACTTATATGAGGTACCTAGAATAGGCAAATTCATAGAGACAGGAAATAGAATGGTGTTTGCTGGGGGCTGGAGGAGAGGGGAATGAGAATTATTGGTTGATAGGTTCAGAGCTTTTGTTTGGGAAGATAGAAAAGGGTTCTGGGAATCTGAATGTTCTTAACACTGATAAACTATACATTTGAAATGGATAAGATTGTAGATTTTATGTTATATGTATTTTATCGCAATTAGAAATAAACTTAAAAAAAAAATTAGAGTCTAAAGGATTGGGTGTTTACTTCTGTCAAGACATTTGAATCGCCTGGGGATCAAAACAAGACTCTGAGTCCTCCCTCTGCCTTCCCCCACCCCCAGACACTTATCTAATTAATTGCTTTGAAATAGGGTCTTGGATGATTCTAATTTGTAACCAGGGTAATCATTTGGGTAGGAATTAGAGAAAAATGTCAGCTACCTCACATGTATTTTATGGACACACAATCTTAGAAGAAATGTGTGAGAGGAAGAGGAGCTTGGACTCAGGTGAACATACCTGAGGTTGAGTCTCACCCTACTCTTCGCTGGCTTTGTGACATTGGACTACACATGCCCCAGAGTCCTGCAAAGTACTCAGTGTCCGGCCCGACACCTGTCCTGGCACACACTAAGCTATCAGTATAAATGAATAAATAACACATCTCTCTGGGAGCATTATAACTAGATTGTCACATTGTTCTGAGAATTAGCTAACAGAAACTATAAAGGGAGGGTTCCAAGACAGTGCTTGGCACACCACAGGCATGCAGTAAGTGAAGGGTATTACCGATATTATGGAAGGATCTTCAAAGATCATCTAATCCACTGTTCCCCTTTAGCAGATGAGAATACTGGGAACCAGTGAAGAGAAAGGATTCTTTACCCAGTGGTTTTTGAAAATGACATAATAGCCTTTCACTGTCTTCTTGTGTCCGAAGTGTTTTCATATAAATGCCTACACTAAGACTTCCAAAGATCAATGCTGCTGTCAGACCATCACTTATAGCAGGAACTGGGGTGTGTTCAGATAAGCCTGCGGGGGACTCACTCAGCGATGTTCCATGGAAGAATGTAGCTCTTCATAACAATCTGTGGAACATCAAATCTGAGACGATGACTTTGGGACTACACAGGTCTGAGTCATTCGATGTTGAAAGCAATTTCCTGGGGTTCCCCAGGGAGTAAATCACTTTTGCTGATTTTCAAGAGTTTTCTCGAAAATGAGGCTTCAAAGCTCCCAAACTGTCAAGACCTCAGCGACTGACCGCCTCTCACTGGCAGCCCCTACAGAAAATGGCCAGAGGGAAGTGCGTGGGCCACCTGTGGGGACTGTCAAAAATGCAGGTGGCAGGAACTGAGACCTCATTTTCCTGGACGACCTGGTGATCTTAAACACCCACTAAAGTTGAGAAGCATCTTTATTCTAGGAACCGTCTGGCAGTTTGTTCATTCTGGTGTTTGACGTTTTACTGGGCAGGTACTCCAGGCAGGCCCTGTCCTTGGCACTGTAGTGATGAAGTCAGAGAAGACATCGTTCTTATCCTGAAGGAGCTCAGAATCTCACTACAGGTCAGACAAACAGCAGATGATGTGGTACAGTGTGATCTTTCACTTATTTCATTTATTCATCCAACAAATAATTATCAAGAGCCCACCATATTCTAGGCATTGATTCACGTGCAAAAATGTTATACAGTGTAGTGGTTAGACTACGAATACAGCACCAATGCTACCTGGGTTTGCCACTAGCTCCTTTACCTTATCTGAATGACCTTGAGCAGGTGGCTTAACCTCTGTATGTCTGTTTCCTCATCTGTAAAGTTGAAATATTAATGGCACTTCCCTCACAGGGTGACTGTAATGATTCAATGAGTTGATAAATGTAAGTCCTAGAATAGTCTCTGGTCCATAGTAAGTCCTGAGCATGTTTCCACAGGAATCCAAGCTTCATGAAAGCAAGGATTTTTTGTCTGTTTTATCCCTAACACCTAGAGAGATACCTGCCACATAGTAGGCAATCACTAAATATTTGTTGAATGGATAAATGAATTTCTATGAGCAGTTGCCAGTTATATGACAGGAATTAACTGATTCTCTTCCCTTCTTCCAATACATACAAGTTGGGCTATTTATAAATGAACATTTAAAAAATATGTATCTTGAATCAAAAGAAAAATAAATTCCCAGGTACTAAAAAGTCAAAGAAAGAAATCACAGGCAGAGTTTTAAGTAGAATCTGGCACGTTAGGAGTCTCAAAAATTGCCAATTCTTTTCATGATGATGGCGGCGATGATGGTGGTGACAGTGATGAAGATGATGGCTAGATGAACGAAAATAAGTCTCAAGAAGAATTACAGGGCACACTCTTTCTAGATCAACTCCTTGGACAGTTATTCCTTCTCAAACTTCTGCGTGTGTTACTCACAGGCGAAAGCTATCTGAAAAAAAAAAAGTGCTACCTATTTACCAAACAGACTGTGACCTCCATGAAGATGGAGCTACCTAGCTCATCTCTGTATCTCAGGTTTAGGTTCATTGCATGATCAATGCACTTCATACACTGAAATAGGCTTAGAGATTTTCCTGAGGCACTTTCTTCTGGTCTTGGAGCATCCATACAGAGTCACATCCTCACAGGCTCTAACATTTAGGAGAGACATAACATGTCAACTAGCCAGTGTTCTGCTTCACTGCTCCCCATAGCCACCAAAGTCGTCTGCCAGCCTCCTGATTATTTCTAAGGAAAGGATTCAAGCTTTCATGAGTCTGTTAGAAGAGATTATTGTTGAGACTCCTTACAACCTGCTATACATAATCTGTTGTAGCTCTAGTTGCTTGGGATTCCAATCTACAAGGGATGATAAAACATTATTGAAATAAATAGGAATATGGTTCCAGCTAACTCAGGTTTCCATGTGAGTCCTTCAAATAACTGACAACATATAAATGGGACCTGTTGAAACCAATATAGACAGCACATTGGAATAAAAATTTCAAAACTATTCTTAGTCAGCACCAACCAATCCAAGATGAGCATTTTTGTTCCTTGCATATGCAACGTGTACAGTACAACTATGAGATGCACCGCCAACTCGGAGGCCAGCTAGCTAATATTCTAAAACCAAATAGTACCTAGTGTAGAGTTGTTCACTGAGAGTGAGTGATTCACTTTAGTATTCAAATTTAAAACCCTTTAACACACCTCCCAAACAGCTATCTGACTCTAAAATATTATAATTCCTCGACAACTCTAAATAAAGTGTTATGCTACAATGAGTACACATATAAGTCTTTTATTTTTTAATGTAAAGACATATGCAGTTTTTATTACTAGAAAATCAGTTTCTTCCCAAACTTGCTAAAATATGAAACAAATATTTAGAGATTGTCCTTTGCAAATGCACCCACATGTCTCAGTCTAGCACTGGTTCTGTCATTGCGAACACCTTCTCATCACCTGACTCTGGTCCCTCAAAATCCCCTGCTCGTGCTTGGAGAGCCTCTGAAAGCCAGGTTTGCATCTGGACAATCAGGCATTCCTGGGTGAGAGGTGACTGTTGGGAGACGTCAATTTCCTTTCCCACTGTTAGAGGCAGCAAGGTACACTGATTAAGGTCCCAGTGTCAAACTACCTGGCTTTGCTTCCTGGCTCTACAGTGACCATACAACCATCTGACCTGGGCCAAAGTACTCAACTTCTCTGAGTCTGTAACCTCCTCTATACAACAGGGATGATGATAATATCTTACACAGAGAGTACCCGTGAGCTAAGAGGAGCAAACATGTGGATAGCATGGAGAAAAATGCTTGGCACCTAGTAAGTGCCCAATACACACTAGCTATTATTATTGTTGTCACTGTGCCCTCTCTAATTCTAGATCACTTTTCCTTCCTCTCCATTCTGGCTCAGGTTCGTGTCATCTCACACGCAAATTTCTGCCAAGATTTGGGTTTGGGGTATGGGATTGTGGTAGTAGACATTAGGGAAGATTTCATGAAGTCAATCAACATCGAAGTTGGATGATAAAATGTATTTCTTCCCTATTTGGGTGCCTATCAGAAAACTAGGGAAGAAGAAATTGAGAATTGAATAATCCTCAATCAGATTACACAACTCTTTATAGGCCAATCAGAGCCCCCCTCAACTTCCTTCTATTCTCAGACTGGTATATTTAGCTCTCTCTCTCTCTCTCTCTCTCTCTCTCTCTTTGTCGCTCTCTCTTTCCTTCTATGTAACATCTTTCTAATCTTGTTGTTACTCTTTCTGTCCCTCAGAGCTTTTCCCCTAATTTTATATATTCTAAACTCTCTGAACCCAAAGGTATGCCATGTGCCAGCTGCAGTAACACCAGGCCTTAGCAGAGCAGAGTGACACATCCAAGTTTTCCTTGTGCTCTCTAGTCCTAAAAATATGATTAACTTTGAAGACATCACACACGAGGGGAGTGCTCCTAAGCGCTTCTGTTGCTGCCTGATTTGAATAGATTTTTTGCTCAAATAAATTCTTAAAAATTTTTTTAAAGAAGAAATCACACACAAGACTTTAGTTAGGTAAAAATAAAAAATGAAATGGCTTACTGGTCTTGAGTTGCTGTATATTTGTGCCATTTATATCAGTGTTCTACTGGAATTTTAATTATGCTAAAACAAGAAGTATGGGCTAGCTGTCAGGAGCACAGACTCTGGACATGACAGGGCTGCTGCAGGTTACGAATGTTGTTCAGCTCGCGGAGGTGCCGGCTGAGGAGTTGGGACCTGAAATCCAGCCATTCACTCAAAATGCCATGTACTCCTGGTGTGGGGTGAATTTACTCAGAAGAGGTATCTTTTTCTATTTTGCACAAAGATACTGTATGCACTAGTATTGTTTACATGCAGGGTGATTGATTAAATAAGTAAATACATTGAGGATAACAGGTCCCAGATTTCTCATGGTATGAGAAATATGGAAGGGGGTGTTAAATTGGAATTGTGCATGTCAATGTGAATGAATGGTTTTTAATATAGGTAGCTAGAATTTATGTGGATGTGTGGAGGTGTGTACGTGAATGTATTTCCTGGCTCTTCCCACCAAGAGGCCTAGAATCCTTGATACACGAGTGGCAGTGATCACAGTCATGTGCAGGCCTTAGTTTCTAAGATACTGTTCTCCACCAAAAGAAATCAGAGCCCTTTGGAAAGGAGGATTCCAGGGCTGGGGCAGCGAAAAGATAAAATGAGCCAGGAGCATCTTGTAGTTCTAAAAAGTAAGAAAGTGCTCAAAAATCTTAGGACATGTCAGGACACAAGGCCAACTTGAAAGGGCTCCCTCCTACCTGTGTCTGGTCTCCCAAACACCCATGCTCGTGCTTGGCCAAATCAGAGAAGATCTGAGCAGCAAAATAAGCAACAACAGTCATGGATTATAACCCACTGCATACAATTATGATCTATGAATCCATACCAACAGAAATGAATAAATGAATAAAAACAAATTAATGAGAGAGAAGGTAAACTGTACCTTAAAACAGAATACCAATTACTAAATGTAGATGAATGATAAAATTCAAAAATTGTCATTTGGTAACCATCTCAGTCATATCTGATTCAGGAAAAATCATCAATGGATGCTAAAAATAAATGGGTGAAAGTTTGGGGAACAGGATATTTACAGACTCCCAAAGTATCATCCCATAAAATACTTATTAATTAGTAAATACAAAATACATATTCATTACTTGATACAAAATAGTTATGTATCAATCCAATTGGATAACCTAGCAGACACAATCTTAACCAAGTGACAAAACTTAACATCACCAATAATGGGACAAATTGACATTATGTGCCATCTGATATGATGCACTGAGAAGAATAGGCCATCACTTCCATGGTTTTTCTGACAAATGTACATAACCTGAATCTAATCATCAGGAAACATTAGACAAATCCAAACTGGGAGACATTCTACAAAGTAAGGGGACTATACTCTTCAAAACGTCAAGGTCATGAAAGATAGGAGCAAAGAACAATGGCAGAGTAAAGTGACACAGTGACTAAATGCAACATGTGACTCTGCCTTAGGAGGATGTCTGTAAAACACAGGTCCAAATTCTGCGAATATGTCTTCCCTCTGCTGGAAAAAAATCTTTAAGTTCCTTCGTGTTGTGCCAGTCCAGGCCACTTACCCCCAGGCTGGGGCATAAGCACCCTCCAGAAGAGATCAGGCTCCCTACATCAGCCCCAACCTCCTGGACACCTTCCCCACTCCCTCTGGCTGTCCCAGGGCGGGTCTGGCTCTGCCTCACTGCCTGACTCTTTGAATGGTGGGCCTCTTCACACTGCAGATCGAGGCCTGGTCCTGCCTTCACATCCTAGAAGCACTCTGTGGACCCTCTGTCTTTTTACTCAACATCTAGGACCAGGCCCTCACCCAGCCCTCACTGCCAGAACCCCCTACCAGGCCCAGGCTCTGGGCACCCACTTGCCTCGGAGGAGAATGTAGGTAAGAATCACATATTAGACTAATAATAATTCGGCCACAGTTCAGCTTCCTGCCTCAGCCCTCAAAAAACATGTATTTCAGCCACCTGAGAGTATTTGCCAATCCCTCAATGCATGGGGGTTTTTAACATATGGTCTTCCTGCTGCCTTAAAAACCGCATCCCTTCCTCACACACAACCACCTTTACCTACCTCATCTGCCCATGGAAATAAAACCCACATCGATCTTCATCTTCTCTCTTCCTGCGCCCCAGTCAGAATTGAATATGGTTTTGGTGGTTACGCTTCTACTCTAACGCCAACCCCACTTTACTCTGACAGGGGTCTATGTGTGTCTCTGCCTATAGATGAGGAGCCCCAGGAAGATGGGGACCTTGCCCTGTTCAGTGTTGTACACCTGAAGACTAGCTCCAGGAATTAAAAGCAGGAATTGTGCCATCACCGAATGCATGAAGCTGGTAGGCATTCACAAACTGTCTTTTAATAAATGAATAAATGTTTTAGAGGTAGCTTCTATTTACTACATTCTCGAGCACTAATACCCCTTAGCTCTGTCATCATTAGCATGAGGGTGTACAGCGAATTCGATTCATTCATTTCCTGAATCTCTAACAATGCAACACAATGGGCTAGATGTTGGGGACCTGGAGGTAAATGAAACATAGAAACTGCCTTCAAGGAGCTCAGATTCTCTCACAGTCAATTGTAAAACAATGTAAAAGTGTATTAATAGGCACAGACTTAGGGTTAATACATTGTAAAAAAACATATTATTCCTTTAAAATAATATGAAGCTTATGTGCTTGTGGAAAATGTTATTTAGTGGCTGATAACACTGTAGAAATTTGGAAATGGTTTCATCACCAGCCATTTAATTCTCTGGGTGACTTTGGTTGACACCAAGATTATCAAGCGAGCTTTTAAAGAATATTTATGTAAAGCTGAAATAATGAATGTGTTTCCACCTGAAAGAAATGATGAATCCTTCTCCAAAAAAAAAAAAAGAGAGAGATAATTGTTAGCAATTTCAGAAGGTGAACTAGTAAAGGATTCATTCTCACATCGTTCTCATCTGTCTGATGAAGATGGAAGGTTTACATAGGCTTGACTCATCCCCATGGCAACAGCCTTTCTCCTGGGTTACCATAGGAATTGTGAAGGCCTTTATAAACCTCCCATTAGCGGAGCCTAGGCCAGCAGCAGTCAGAAACATCTGCTGGGAAAGACATTGCAAAGTGTCAGCAAGGGCATCTGGGAATTAATTTTATCCGAGAGTAGCTGCGCTGGTCTGCTCAGCCTCCACGTCTACATCTATGAACACTAGATAACACCAGAGTCAGTCCAATGCCTTGAACACTTCACACAAAGGGGTTTTCAAAATCCAGCCACAAACAGATATAACCAGATTTCAAAAGATTTTGAGATGCTAGGAAGAAGTCTATCCTTAGAAGGGACACCCTGGGACAGGTTATTAAAGCCATATTGGCAAGGAATATAATGATGAATGGTGGACATGTTTCCACAGCCATGTGAATGTTTTCAAGGCCACGGCACTGGACACTTTAGAAATGGTTAAGATGATAAATTTTATGTTATGTGCATTTCATAATTAAAAATAAAAAATTAAAAGAGTTGTAATTATGATAGTGCCCTTATTGAGCATCAACTACATCCCACACGTTAATACTAGGAGCTTCAGATCTTCTATGTCCACCATCCCACAAACTGTGAGTAATTATCCCAACATTGAAGATTATTATCATCCCTGCTTTGAAGATGAGGAAACTGAGGCTTACAGAAATAAGTTGCTCCAGGGGACATACTAGTAAGTGGAGATAGCAGCCAAACCCAGGTCTCTCTGACTTTGAATCTTGGCCCTTAACCACCTGACTTCACATCGATGTCACATATTCTACGGCGGTTCATTGACATAGCAAAGACACATTCTGTTGACCTGGTATCTGAAAGCCTTTGTTGAATTCTGTTTAAATGTTTGTTGTTTTCTTTTTTTAAGACATGAAAGATAATCTCTTAGGATGCCAATGCAGAAGGACTTTCACTTACAAGGGGGGGACCCAGAAAAACCTGAGATTTATTTATAAAAAATTGTGTACTTATTCTTACATGTTTAAACTTCAGGCACCTTCAAAGTACTCTCCATTTGATGAAATATACCTATCAAGATGCTTTTTCCACTGCTCAGAACAGTCTTTGAACTCATTGATTTTGATGCTTTTAGTGTTTCTGCCATTTTTTTGTTTCACTTCGACATCAGCAAAATGTTTCTCTTTGAGGACTTTTTCATCCAGGGAAACAAAAAATAAAAAAGTCACTCGGGGTGAGATCAGGTGAATAGGGAGGGTGGGGGCATGGGGGTCATGCCGTTTTTGGTCAAAAACTGCTGAACACTCAGTATGGGGTGGGCAGCTGCGTTCATAAACCACCCATCACGAAATGGGCAAGCACAGTGAAAGAGTCTTCAAAAAATTCACTGAAGCCAAATGCAATCTTTCAGAACAGCACCAGCTGGTACAGATATAGATGGGTTCCTAGAACACTCACCTAGAGAGAGAAGCCAGTACTATAAGGGGCCTGCCCTCCAGAAGAAGATAATTCCAGTTATTTTGGGGTCCCCACCTTATATATTCTAACCATTGAATTTTTCTTACAACAATCATGTGTAATACAAAAATATTTCTATTTTTAAAAAGTTGCATAGTATAGAAATAACTCCTGGAGCTTTCCAATAGCAATCTGTTTTAAAAACAAAAACCAAAACAACCACTAAAATCTACAGGAGAGTTCCATATTTGGAGAAATTGCTTAGTAAATAAACTGGAGAATTGCAGGTAATTTTTACACACTGGAAAGCCATGGCTCATCAGGGCAAAGAAAATTACCATATGCCGTGATAGAACATGTGGAACACACGTGGTAGCAATCTCTTTGGGGTTTGGTCAGGCCGTATGGAAGAAATATAAAAAAGAGAACTCTGGGGAGAAGGAATTCTAAAACCCTAGGCAATTTCTTCAGTAGCAAGAAGGAAGGCAACACTAGGAATTGATTCTTTAAGAACAAGTCTTTAGGGCATGCTGCCAGAGAAGAGACACATCATGTCCTCTTGGAGTTTTCTCCTGCGTGCCAATCATAGCAGCGAAGGACACTAAGTGGGATCCTTCTACCAAGAGCCAAAAATCTGGGTCCCAGCCATGGAGGCTCTCAACCCTGTTAATGGCAAATGGAAGAAGAAATTACACTTTTTCTCTTCAAACACTTAAGTGGAAAAGAGGATACTAATTAGCAAGCAATGAAAATAGACCAAAATTGCCTCTACTTTTCTTTTTTTAAAATTTTGCTTCTGAAGTACAGTTTCTTAAATATCTGGTTATGTTTCTATTTAGTCACTTTAATATTTTTTTTGTTTTAAAAAGTACAATTAAAAGGAAATAGGGAGTTGTTTAATGGATTTAGAGTTTCAGTTTTGAAAGATGAAAAAGATCTGGAGACACAACAATGTAAATGAACTTAATACTACTGAACTGTACCCTTAAAAATGGGTAAGATGGTAAATTTTGTTGTGTGTTTTATGCTACAATTTTAAAAAAAAGGTAAGACTGATGACATCTGTCTTCGTCAGCTCAGGCTGCTGTAACAAAATGCTACAGGCTGGGAGGCTTAAGCACCAGACATTTCTTTCTCTCCATTCTGGAGGTCAGTGAGTCCAAAATCAAGGTACTGGCAGACTGTCCCTTGTGAGGTTCCTCTTCCTAGCTCATAAATGGTCCCTTTCTTGCTGTGTCCTCACAAGGCAGAGAGAGTAAACTCTGGTCTCTTCTTCTTCCTATAAGGATACTAATCCCATCATGGGGGCCCCACCCTCAGGAACTCATCTAAATCTAATTACTTCTTGTGGTCCACATCCAGAAAGAGAGGGCTTTGGGCACCCTCGCCCCCTGAAGAGAAAAAACCCAGAACTCTCGTGCTTTGCTTTTATGTTCACTTCACTTCCAGCCCTAATTCTGCATTCACTCACCCCCTGATCTCTTGCGTTTGTCCATCGAAATTATGATGGATGACTTCTTTGATCTTGGCCCTTAATGTTCTCTTGAGTCCTTTTGTTGAACTTGCCCTCAGATTAGATCTATTTCTATCTCATTTTGAGCTGCCATCTGGGCCTAGGTTTCTAATTCTTATCCCACCATGAGGGCCCACCCTGGCTCTCCTCAAAAGTGGGATGCATTGGACATCAAACCAAAGGCATTATCAACACACTGGACAAAAAAAAACTAAACCCAAAACTATTAAACACTAAACTTAATTTTATCAACAATAATTTAAGACTCTGCTCTTTGAGTCACTAAATCAATTGTCTCAATCTAGGATTCCAGGTGTGGCTTGATATTAATTTATATAATATAGATTTTGGGGCTTTATTGACCAATACTGACAAGTCCAATATTAATCAACAATGTAATAATGTCATTGAGATGGCTAACATGTTTAGCTACATGAGAAAGCTGGCAAACTGTTTTGTGAAGGGAGAGACACTAAATACTGTAGATTTTGCAGGCCAAAAAGTCTGTCCTAATTCCTCAACTCTGTCATTGTCTATCAAAAACAGTCAGAGTCACTGTGTAAAAAATTGGAAGTGGCTATGTTCCAATAAAATTTTAGATATATAACCTAGGTCAGTTTGCTGACCTCTGGGTTATAAAATACAGAGCCAAGATCAAGGAGTTCCTATTTTCACTGCATCCCGCGGTCATCAGGCCGTAAACCAATTCTTGAGTTCATTTCTTGGCTCTAAAATTTAATTGGTGAGAAACTAGAGAGTACAGACTTCCCTACTGATCAATATTGGTTTATTAATTCATCAGCCTTGAGTGCCATCTTTCAGATCACCAAGAATCTACCTGGAAGTACTGACATTCCATTTGAACTTTCCATCTGGTCCCCAAGGAGAATGTGACCACCCTATCAAAGTCTTGCTGGATCAGACCGCCCAGGTCTACCACAGAACTGCCAATCAAATAAGAGAGGGATGTTAGTCTGTGGCATGTTTTTCCTTAGTGAACCCACGTAGCTCCTAAGGACCATCAATTCCTTTAAAGTGTGTACCAGGTGATCTTTTAGTAGACTGTACTAGCTTCTTAGCTGCAAAGTGACAGATTTATGGACAGAAGTCACAAACTTGTGGCCTCATGACCCTCTCTGTTTTCAGACTTGTTTAATTCAGCCTGCAAAACATTTTTAAATTTTCAATAGTTATCCCCACTTGAAAATAATAAAATTTAACATAAAAAATGTTGCAGTTCTAGCAATTTTGGGCATGGCTGCAGCCAACTGGAGCTAAACAACAGCTGTCCCTTCAAAAGGGAGCCTGCCTTTTCCAGATCACTAGGGTCTCCATCCACCCTACTTCACTTGTTGAAGTTGTATTTTGGTCTCATGAACATTCCCGTTTAGAAGCTCTCTACATAACCAACCCCCTTTTCCCTCTTTCAGCAAATGTGATTATGCTTAGCTGATTCCAGTCCTCTGACACATCCCCCATTTTTCACAACTCCCTCTGAGACATCCAAAAGTGGCTCAGTAATTTCATCTGCAAGGTCTCGTAGTTCCCCAGAATACAATGTTCCTGGGCAGGAGGCTCGAAGCTATGGGTTCCCTCACAGTCTCTCCACCAGTTTGGCCTTCGATGATCTTTTTTATGCTCCCGTTGGTTTTACCCTTTCCATTCATAAGGTCGTTCTCCTTGGCAGAGCACACGAAGGCCAAGAGTTTTTGAACAGCTTTGAAAGCATTTACCCAAGGCACTTGCTTTTGCCTTTTTCACTCTTCAGCTGGCTCCAAACAGAATTTTGTGTCTTTTATGATGTCCTGAGCATTGTCCACAAGTCGCAATTTATCCTGAACTTTTGCTTTTCTGACGTCATTGGCACAAATCTTCATCATCTTTTATCTTTTTATATTCCTGCTTTGGTTTCTGGTCATGTCCTTTGGTGATCTCAGCTCACAAAGAGCGGAGGATTCTTTCTATTTAGAGACCACTCTGTTTCTTCTTCATCGGGATTGTGTACAGTTTCATAGACAAACTATCCACATGGGGACCTTCCCAACCTTGTGAGACATCTACCACTTCAGAATGTCAAGCTAGCTGAATCTCTTCTCTGGATTTCTTCCCCCCCTCCCATGGTTAACAGAAATAGTTTCAGATTTCTTTCCTTTCTTAAAATCAAAATTAAATGCAGGAAGGATCTCATTATTTCATCTACCTGCTGGGAGGGAAAAAAAAACTTTGGGGCAAGGAAGGATTTATTAGAAGCTGGATAGAATCTGAGATTTGCTTAGCCCTGACACCCTCTGGGTTCCGTCTTTGTCCTTTGAATGAATGGGAGTTGAGAGCCTCCTGGGAAAAGAACTCAAACAGATATTCATGGCACATCAGAGTGAGATAGGGGAACACAACAGGAAGTAAATGGCAAAAGGACTTGCAGGATCTGTTGGAGATGATTTACTTCAAAATAAGAGAAGCCTGCACAACTAGTCAGACTCAGTGATGAAGTCTGAGCGTCCGTGGTGAGAGAGGCTCCTAGTAAGGAGATGGGGAGATTTACTTGAACCCACTCTGACCTCACCATCCAGGCACATAGGTATGCCCTAGAAAGATGGAAGCTGTGAGTCAACTGAAAGAGCTTTCCACCAAAATCTGTTGTGGGCTCCTCCTCCAAGAGACTGAGATGTGGAGGAGGGAAAGGACCAGCCAGCCGGAGCAGCAATGGGCATCAAGTGATGCTATAAAAGCAGGCTGGGGACAATCGAGATACCACACCTACACACCTTGCTTCCTCACCAGACCTGTGATCTGGGCTAGAAATATGTTTCTTCCATCTGGCTGGATGATCTTCAGGAGGCCCCCGTGTTAATAATAGCTTATTTTCTTTTATATGTTTGCCTTTTTCAAGGTTTGACTCACAGATCAATGTCGCACTACCCTACCTCTTCTTCTGAAAATCTGCTCCTTTTTAACAGGGTGAAAACTTCTGTTGCCATATTTAGGTATGAAGATCCTCCCATCAAGTCTCTGAGACCCCTAAAGCTATGTCCCCCTTCTTGTATTAAGATATCAAAACTATTCTATTTCTCAATACTAATAAGTCTTTCTAAACCCTGCTTAGATTTCATCTTTCATTCCCTGAGCTTCTTCCCCTCGGTTTTATGCTTCTGGATAAGTAGTAACCAGTTCTGCAATTTTGTCTGAAATGTCTCTTGAAGGCACCATTGCCAGTCCTCATGTCATAATACTTACTAAACAATGATGATGACAGGTACCACTTACTGGGTAGCTACTATGTGTTTTTTACATATACAGTATTATCTCTTATCCTTGCATGGGATATTTTCATTCCCACTTTATAGATGGAAAAACTGAGACTCAGGAGCCCAAATAACATTCTCAAAGTCCCAAAGTTTCTGAGCAGATAGGCTCATCTAACAAATGAAAGATGATTGAAGAGTTTAGTGAAGGGACCCTGTTAAGGTATGGGCAGAGTAATGGAAAACCTGGAAGGAGGCATAAAGCAACCCAGGGATAGAAATAGCAGAAAGCTTTTACTATCCTTGGGTAAGAACGAGTAAGAGGGCCAGTGGTTACTATGGCCCAGAGAGAAAACTGTAGGAGAAAGACACCTGTCAGGAGCAGCCATGGCCAAACTGTAGCCCAGCAGAGAGCAAGCTTGGAAAATAAATATCCTGACCTCACTCCCCACCCTCTGATTACCAGCCAGTACCTCCCATTGGCTAAACCCAACAAGATGTAAGAGAGCAAACCTCCAGTCAGCCTCCCAGCACACAGAACAAGGTGGAGAAGGGTAGAATGCATGTCTGGAGGAAAATGGAGAATATCCCTCAGAGCTGAGATTTGAACCCTGGTTTGCCTAACTCCATGACACATTTATCTCAAACTAAGAGCTCATAATTTTGGTTTCTAATCTCTTGATCTCCAAATCCAAATGTGATACTCAGATATGTGTCCTAGGCAGTGACTACTTCCCAGATGACTCTTCTGAGTTATCTTCCAAATAATGGCCTGAAGAGGCAGAGAAGAAAGCCGCCCCAGCACCCACAGTGCTGCTGTGTCCTTTTCAGCCCAGAAGAATCCCTGGAGATATTGATGATAACATTTGCCCACATAAATGATTCAGTAAGAGAGGCTTATCTTAGCAGGCTCTGCCGCAGCCCAGACACATGCTTCGAGGAGTCAGCCCTCTCTTAACTCGATGACTGGCCCAACCCACACTTCCCTCAAATCTTTTACCCCTTGATTTCCTCCTACCTCATCCACCTCTTTCTTAAGGAGGATCACCAAGAGGCCCTCGTCAAGCTCTTTTACATTCTCTTCAATCAGGGAAATCTGTTGAGACTGCCAGTGACTGCTGGGCACTGATTCACTGTGGAACCACCGTGCCCTCATCCATGCAGGGCATTGCCCATGACTTTCCCAAAGATGAGAAATCGTAACTGTGTTGGCCAGTTCCCAAGACAAGACTGGAGCCATTTTTCAAACAGGCAGTTTCATTGCTTTAGAAAGTTATGTGAAATGAAATAGAATTATGTAAGCAGAAAATCCTAGGTCTACAAAAAATTTTAAAAGCCCTGCTAAAACTAATAAATGAATTTAGCAAGGTCATGGGTCACAAGGTAAAT